>VWZS01000157.1:295585-320386 GCA_013397075.1 Rhabdornis inornatus
TCTGAATTCATGCAAAGAAAGATTTCAAAGAAATGAAAAAATGTGTTCTGCTCTCTGCATATACACAACTTAGAACAGGAATCCATGAATTACACTACAGCAAAAAGACTTTGTTATGAATGCCTCTGTAAGAGTAACAATGAAGCACTATCTCCTTCACAGGGAGTCTTTAAAGAAAAATCAAACTTAATTTCTCCCAAGGAATGCCTAAGTTATAACTGTTCCTGTAGGTGACACGGAGATGAATGGTCTGCTTTGGATTGCTCTATGTTGTTTCTAAAGTGAAATGACAGAATGAATATTATTAGCTTGCTGTCGTTCTTTCTGCCTGTTTGTTCTGCTACAAATCCCAGATACTGACTCCAGTTTTCCAATGAAGAAAGAGTATATTTGCTTACAAAAATCAGGATGCTTCCTGGAGTAACCACATACAGGGCAAAGTAGTTTCCTATTGATGGGATTAATTTGCTTTCATGTAAGTATTGAAGACCAGCCACTTCCACTTAAGGTACTCACTTCTGCTTACTTTTGCAGACATTGAAGGCAAACCCACATCTCCACAGGGCAATTAATGCCATTTTAAAATGGAAAGATAGAGGAAGCATTATCTAAACTTTTGTGATGGCACAATATAGGAGGTGAACAGAGGACAGGAATCAGTATTTATAAATTAAGTAGGGATAGATGGAGTTATTGACTGTCCCAGGTTAAGCAGAATTCTTGATGTCCAAACTTAACTTTAAAGTTCTTATGATTCTTGACATCCACAGAGCTCTTTCTTCATGGAAAAGTGAGCTACAAAAATATTATGAATTTTCAAATGTCACTCTTTCTGTTCACTGCCGAAAGTAATCTGAGACTGGCAGCCAAATGTTCATCTATAGACAATGGAATTCCATGGAAGTTAATACTTATTCATTGATAATAGCAGAGGAGTAGCTTTGCTAGGATAATTTTTTTCTATATTGTAATTGATTTAGTATAAATTACATAATAATTTAAATATATCTACATATGTAGTCTTAATTAGCATTTTAGTGGGTTTTGTTAATAAAAAAGAACATTAAACTAAAATACATGGGTTACTTGTACTGGAGTTATGCTGAAATAATCCAGAACTCTGTCATATAACACATTATTATAGACACAGTTTAAGACAAATGTGCCTTTACATCTTCACTCTTGGCACATAGATACCACTGTATAGCAACAGGAAAAAAATATTTTTAGCTGATACCGGTTAGCTCCCCTTTCTCTGAAACAGTGGCAATAGGATCTCATTCAATTCCTACACAGGTTATTTCATGACCCTTTTCAAATGTTTTTACCCTTAAGAGAAACCTATTGCAAAAATCAATATTCCAAAGAATCATGGAAACTAGTCAAGAAAAACTACATTACATCACCTTGTTAATCTCCCAGGCAATACAAGTGTACCTTCTGCTGCGTATTTACTAAGAATACACATTAAAAAAAGTCTTTTAGGTTCTACAGAGGTAAAATTCCGCAGCTCATTGCCTTGTTGTTTTAGTTTGTTCATTGTTTTTCTTTATGCTTTGTTCCAAATCCACTGGTATTCATAATGCAATAATTGAGAAGTGTGCAATGATGAAAATTTACAACATTTTGCTAACTCTTTTCCATGGATACTCAAGCAAAAATAATTTTTGATAGATATTGGCAGTTGTCACACAACAAAGATGAGAGTATCTTAGTCTTTCAATCTTAACAATAGATTTTCTTTAGTCTTGCTTGTTACTATTATTTCTTCTCATTCGCGTCCTTTATATTTATTTAAGATTGAATTTTTATTTTATTTCTGAGGTAGCATAGTATTGAAGTCTGAACATAATGTTGAAATTCTGGCTTAGATCATCTTCTAAAATCTGATATATGACAAAAACTGTTATATTTACTGTGACTATTCCCCCATTGTGCCAAAGTCACTAAGTGAGAGAAATGTCATGACCTCAGAAAATGGAGATTGCACTGTAAAATATTTCTGACATGCTCCATCTCTAAGTGTATGTAGGTTTACCCTTGACTCAATAGTTTGTGATGCAGCCTCTTCTCTAGATCAAAGATCCTAGTAGAAGTCCGACTTTTTCCCACAAAAACACATACTATGCTTGGTTTTGTGGTAAAAATTTTTACTAACATTTTCTAATCTTAAGTCATAAAGGGAGGGAAGAGTAAATTAATTATCTGCTGTAAATATTGAATATTATTCAAGGTTATGGCCCCATTTTCAAAGGCTGCTTCCTGCTTACTGTATGGTAAGTCCTGTAAGTAAGACTACTCTACACGACATTACCAGCCAGCTGGCTGAAGAAGCAACATGAGATCCACTCATTAGATCCCACTATATGATTAACATTCTAGTTTAAGATCATTTCCTCTATCTTTATATCATGTTTTAACAATAACAACTTCTCTTTTTTTTTCCAGTTTATTCCAACAGGAAATACTGTATTTCATAGGACTTAGTAGTTATTTCTATTCAAGTGTGCCAAAAACACCCCCTTCAATCAAGATCCCACCAATAGTGGGATTTGAGATGTTAATTAGGCATCTAGAGCACATTTTATGCATATTGTGCTATGCCAGTTCTGTGTGTGTGTACAGGTGTTTCAAATCAAAGGTTTTGCAGGAAGAAATCAAATACTGAACAAGTATTACATTTGTGAGCTAAATTTATACTCTCATAAAAAGAAAATCAGACTTTTTGTCACAGTTTTGACTGGCCTTAAGCATATTACTCTCCTTTAATTCTAAACCATAGAGATTTTGAATCAGTGTTTTGTATTATTAACTCTGGGCCCAGTGCAAGATTAACAAGTTTAGAGTTATATGAGCTCACTGGGGTTTTTTTGAATCATGGTACAGTATTAGTAGTCTTCCATCAGCTGCATAGCTTGAATGAACTGAGAACTTCAGGGAGGCATGTCAGAGGATTTGCCAGCATTGCTCCTTACCTTTTGAACTCAAATTGTGGTCCATAAAATGTTTAGTGCCTTGGAAGCCTTTAACATAGGCTCTTTCCCACTGATATTGCAATAGGTCTCACAGAGGACTGCAGATTTTATGCTGTACTGTGTTTCACTTCAAAGGGACAAACTGTTTTTTAATAGATGACTATGTATTGTCAGGTTGGACAAAACACAATCTCAAATTTTAGTGTCGTGTAAGTATTATGTCAGCTTTGTGCATAAGAGATGCTGAGTTTAGGTAATCTGACATTTTTTCCTCTTCTTGAATGCATTCTATGTTAAATAGTTACTTAAAATGTGAAAAATAAATCTGTGCTGTGATGGAAACACACAATACAGAATATATAAAAAAGTTTCTGTATAAATATTTGTTATACTACATTTCTAACTAGCACTCTTCGCTCTTCATTCATGTAAGGATTCCACAACTGTTTCATGCAGTAGTTGTTTTCCAAAAATAGAAGATTCTCATCTATTATTGAGATGATTTTCAAATAATGATTTCAGGAACTGGCAGAGAACAAGCACTGCACTGCAGCTGAAATAAAGAGCCTTTCCCACTGGTGATTTTAGCATACCAGTTATTAAAAAATAATTTTCCTGACATTTGAATGGTAAATTCAGATCTCACTCTGATGATAAATATATCTCTTGGGTTCACCTTCTGGGGCAAGCCTAATGGATACATCAGAATTAAACAATGTAATTTTTGTTTTATCATTCTTTCATTTGTTTTGATTTGGTTGGTTCTTCTAAACTCATAAACTCGTAAAATTTTTCAAATACAAAACGCACCAAACATATAATTATGGGTTGCTTTCAGTGCAGAGTAATGAAATAAATGCCAACTTTTTTTTTCCTTTGTTGGAGACCAAAAAACACAGAATAAACACAAGGTGTCAGATATGAAGAGGAAGAATTCTCAAGTTAGGATTCAGTCTGAAAAACTTATTTCAGAATGGCACCAGCAACACATTTCTTATGTTGAGCTGATAATTATTGGATGGAATGTATTTCTTCTTTGATAAATCCAATCTGGTTGCAGGCTTTTGTTTTCAGAAAGCATTGTTAATACAATTATTTTTGCATATTAATTTGCAATGGTGTTTAACAAATTTTTTGCCTCATTTTAAAAATTCCTCACTTAGTGAGGGTGTATTAGTCACAGAAATCAATATAAAATGAGTTGCAGCATAGTATAAACACACATAATTTGGCAGCCCCATGACAACTGAATTGCAAAATGTATGGATAATAGAGTTGGGCCATAATCACTGCTTTCCTTAGAAGTTTACTCTTGAACCTTATCCTCAGGAGGTGTGAGTAAGCTAAGGTTCCAAAGAAATAATAATTAAGAATAAAAAATAAAAAAAAAAAGAAGAAAAAAATTGTACTTGATCATGCATATTTTTATGGTAATACTGAAAGAAAATATAAAATATGTATGTTAGCTTTTTACATAGAAAAGAGAAGGCTTTTTAAAAGTTTTGTATGCATGACTAGACATTTTTGCTACCTCTGTTTGAGACTACATTAAAATTACCTGTATTTTGGGAGCATAATGAAGGCTGGAAATCTGTAATTATGCCTTGGTTTTTAGCGTTTGAAGTTTGACTCCCAATAGACCTAGTTTAACAATTCATCAATCATCCTAGACATGGCTAAATAATATTGATATACAGAGAATAACTGACAACTGGTCAAAGTTGCACTTTACATTATAAATTAGATTTTTGAAGATTACTTAGGAAGGTTTTCACCCAAATGCAAAACTGTACACTGTACACTTCATTCCATTGATTGTGCAACCTGCTCTACAATTTTTCTTGTGCTGATTTTATGATAATTTAAGGAGAAAAAATAAAAAAAAGCTTTTCTCAACAGTTAACCAAAAAGGTTAGTCAAATCAGAAATATGTTTCAAAGCAGTATGTAAGTTTTATATGCATAATTAGTATTGCCATTAATGAAATATATTTACATTCGTTTTTCAAGTCATGCAGAGAGACATGGTAGAATCTTACACACATCCATTGTCAGCACTTGTGCAGAGCATCTGACACTAACATGGAAATGACATGGAAAGCAGGACTGAGTTCACTTTCAGCAAGTCTGACAATGGCACCAAACTGTGTGGTGCAGTCAACACACTGGAGGGAAGGGATGCCGTCCAGAGGGACCTCCATAGGCTTAAGAGGTGGGCCTGTGAGAACCTCATGAATTTCAACATGACCAAATACACCTGGGTCAGGACAATCCCAAGTATACATACAAGCTGAGCAGAGAAAGGATTGAGAGAAGCACTGGGAAGGAGGATTTGGCGGTGTTGGTGGATGAGAAGCTCAACATGAGCCATCAGTGTGTACTCACACCCCAGAAGGCCAACTGTACCCCTGGTCAGTGATCAAGAGATGTGATTCTGCCCTTCTACTCCACTCTAGTGAGACCCTACCTGCAGTACTGCATCCAGCTCTGTGGCTCCAAACACAAGAAGGATGTGGTCCTGCTGGAGTGAGTCCAGAGGAGCAGCATAAACAGGGGCAGACAATAGGGGCACCTCTTCTATGAAGACAGGCTGAGACAGTTGGGGTTGTTCAGCCCCAACTGAACAGAAGAGAACGCTCTGAGGAGACCTTAATAGCAGCATTCCAGTACCTAAAGGGGAACTACAGGAAAGCTGAAGAGGGACTTCTTACATGGGTGTGTAGTGACATGACAAGGAGCAGCATCTTTAAACTGAAACAGAGATCAGCAAGAAATTCTCTGCTGTGAGTATGATGAGGCACTGGAATGGGTTTCCCAGAGAAATTGTGGATACACAGTTTCTGGAAGTGTTAATAGCCAGGTTCAACAGGGCTTTGAGCAAATTAGTCTACTGGAAGGTGAAACTGTCCATGGCAGGGGGGTTGGAACTAGGAGTTCTTTAAAACCTCTTCTAAACCAAGACATTCTTTTATTCTATGATTTTCATGTATCATGCAGTAGACTCTATTTTAAATGTGTCTGGTTATTTTTTTTTGTCTGTTTGTTTGTTTTGTTTTGTTTTGTTTTGTTTTGTTTTGTTTTGTTTTGTTTTTTTACACAAATTGGAACACTATATCTGGAGTGATTTCCATCTGATTTATTAAAAATAAACACAGCCTCTCTATCTATCTGGAGCCTATATGATTTTCATGCTTCAGAATTGTATTTATCATAGCCTCACCTTCATTCCCTTGGAACAGACGGAAAAATAGCTTTGATTACTGATTTTTTTTTTTTTTTATGTTGCAGACTGCAGGGCTAGAGACCTTGTTTCCCACTTTTTCTGAACAGTAAAGGAAAGTTTGCATAGGAGAGCTTTGTAGAATCTGTTTGGTGTATTTGACAAGGATGACTTTCTGATTCTGACATTTCCTGGGCAGCTTTCCTGTGTAATTTTTCTTTAACCTCGTCAGAGTAACATGAACCAAGGTCTCCAAACTTCTAGTATCTAAAGTACTAAAATTAATCAAAAAGGCTTTCCTAATCTGGTCTTTTTCCATCTCTTCCTATTGAAAAAGTAGTGAAGTCTTCTAGAATGGCTGTAGCATATAAAAACAGGAGACAGCACAATAAATTCTTAGATAAATGCTTGGTGACAGTGAAATTATGTAAAATTGTATCTCCTGCTGTGCTATACATACACAAAGAGTGTTTGTACATGAACAGCAGCATAAGTAAGGTTATAAAGTATGGCAAAATAAACACACAGCTTCTAAAAAGCTAAATGAAGCAAAGCAATTTAAACTCTGGGCATCCCACAACTTGATCTCTCAATCACCCTGAGCAGCATAGATAGAGTGGAGGGTTAGGAAAAAAATGAAAATCTGTAAAGGAACATTACAGCATTTGCTCACACTGTGAGCTGTCAACAATCATGCATAATTTAAGATTGCAGCCGCTAACAATTTCACCATGTTTTTCTCTGCTTGAGGAGCTGAGTTTTCTGATGTGTTCCTGATGAGATTACAGTGGCCCTAACAGAATCTTGTAAATAACCCATACGGCTTCTGCATAGAGCGCAAATTTAGATTTCACAGATTACAGGCCTAAATGATAAACATTGGTCTGCCCTACAGTCACAGAATCATCCAATTTTGTTAATTAAAGAAACATTGTCAAAATGCAGATATTATCAAATTCCCTTTGGCATGACGGTATATAATAACATGTTAATATTATTAAGCACTATGTAAAAATGCAGACTTTTTTTTCTGTTCTTTCTGAGGAATTTAGCTTTTGCAATCCTCAGTGTTATGCACGAAGTTCTCTTAGTGTTAAAAGAGAGAATGATTCAAAATGCCAATGGGATTCATGCAAGGAAACAGTACATTTATGTGCAAGAAACAGAAACCAGGTGAGGATTTCAACAAAGACAGATAACCAATACATTTTATGTAATTCACAAAAGAAACAAACAAATGAAAAGCTAGACAAAGGCAAACCATCCTGATTCTAAGCACTTGTCTTCTTTTTTAACCTTGAGACTGTTTGTTTGCTTTCTGGGAACTGTTTTTCCTTCTGTGTGGAAATCATATACTGTTATAATTGTGACATGTTCTAAGAGTTCAGTCTTTAAATTGCGAAGAGTAAAGAATTTTCTGTCTTCTTCATGCTTTTTTTTCATGAAAAATGTTTTGTTCTTATGTGGAACCTTTTGGAAAAGTTCGAAGTGGAAAGTTGGTCAAAATATTAAATTAAAACCTATCAAAATTCAATTAATTTTTGCTTACATGAAAATATTTAGGACACAAAATAAGAATGATACTACTATAACCATCAAATTCAGAAATCTGAAGCAATCAAAAGAGATGTCATTCTTGAGTGAGCTTGTGATTGGAAACTACTAGAAATGGATAAATCAATATTATGAAAAGGACTTTAACTTCAGTCTCACATATGGAGGTAGATTTATAATTACTGTATTTATTCATGGCATGTTATATTTTAATACAAAGCGTTCTCATAATGAGCTCAGAAGCTTGGCCGTTTAACAGGAATATTCATTTATGCAAAGTCAAATGCCAAACAGGTAAATGTGAGTTCACATGTCCCAGATATAAAAGAGCCAGGCTGTGACAGTGATATTGTTTTAAGGTTTTCTTGCTACCTACTCTGTGCTGAATATTAAAATAACAAATTTTCTGGGATAAAATCTGCAAATTATTGAAATTTTATACATAATATATAATTTTTAACATAATTGTATGTAAAAATCCCCAAAAGTTTCTAAGAATGTATACGCGTTGCTGCCTACCTGCTGAGGTATCAAAGTCCTTGAAAGGAAATATGACCATCAAAATATCTTACATTTTCTACAGGACACACTAAGCTCCCTATACATTAGCAAAGTTTCTCAGAAAGATATTTAATTTCTTCTTAAACAATTCAAAGTTATAAAGCCTAGGTCACCTTCTGCTCATGTTAATCACAAAACCCAGTCCAATAACTATTTGACTGAAATCACTACAGTGTTCAATATTGTAGAAGACACAGTGACCTGGCGCGTTGTGCTACCCTTTTGTTCAGTAAATCAGCAAGTACTCCACTCACCAGGGTGAAGGATGACAGAGCTCAGTCACTCAATCTGCAACTGAAAGTCTGACCCAACATCTTTTAGGTGGATGCTTTAGCCAGAAGCTTATAAAATTGATTATAGCCAGAGAGCCAGAAGATTGTTCTCTTTTATGCTGCCTTGTTGAAACAGTTTCACTTTTCATAGGACAGAGAACAAGACTATGCTTGTATATTCCAGGAGCTAAAATATGTTCTCTCTTATCTAGAAAAAGGACCCTGAGCAATACATTTTATGTTGCTAGTTAAGAGAGAGGTAAGGACGTATCCCTGGCTTCAAGGATAAGTAAGGGAGATTACCTTGTGTTCACATTTCTTTTCAGATTGTCCTTTTCCTAACAGGAGTGTCTCAGTGGCCCAAAGAGGTTCAGAAAGCAAGCTAACAACTGTGCAGTGTCAGCAATTATAGCATTTAAGCTCACTCCCTAGCCTTCTCTTATTAAATAGCATAAATATACCCTCAGAATCTCTATAACACTCAAAATAATTTTAAACAGATCTTCATTAAATATTCAGTAAAGTAAATAGTTTACATAAAGCTGGGTATTCCATTGCCTAAGCTCTATGTGTATATTCTCTCTCTGACAAATGTAATAATTCTTAGGAAAGACTTGATACGAGAGTTTGGATGTAGGTCAGTCAAAGTGTTCCTTTGAGATGCTGAGTATGCAACTCCCAACCAACTACAGGAGAAGCAGAGCCTTACACTGGCTCTGCCACATCCATAGCTGAGTGCTCTGACCCTTTGAATACACATTATCTTCTCCTAGCTTACCTCTGAGAAGTGGATATTCCAAATGCCTCAGTCTCAGTAGGAACATCCATAGCTCTGAGTTTTGCTTGTAGCCTTCCTTGGAAAAGGCACAACTGACACTTCCTACTTCTTTCTTCATGTTTTCCTTTGGAGAGGTTGTGTCCAATTGTATACATGGAATATTTCAAAATTTTGCACTCAAAAATCCACTTCCAGATCAAAATGTATTTTAGATATTCACAGCTTCATAGGCCTTGTTCATTCAAGAAACACTGAATTCTTAAGCATTATTGTTTCAGCATCCTAATAGCTAAATTCTCTCAGCTAGAATCCCCCAAACTATTAATTGTATTCTTTTGTTCCCTTTAGCTACTGAAAGAAGGAAAATAATTTAATAATGTTCTTCAGTGTTCCAATAATGCTTTAATTTCTCTAATGGTTTCTAAAAAAAAAAATATTTTTTGTTCCAGACACTGAAATCAATTAGATTTTTTCCACGCATACCCCCTACAGAACAAAGTGTTAATTATCAGGAGAATTAAACTGCAGGACATTAATGTATGAAATGACTACTGAACACTTTCATGTTAATCAATTCAGAATAAATCAATAATCCCTTAAGATCCCAAAGATTAATTTAACAACTAGGAAATTGCCAAAACCATAGTGGTCTGGGGACCACTGACTTTTACTGATATCCTGGCTTTGTGTCAATGAAATCAAGGTCCCAGAGAAAAATCTCAAGACGTTTGTATACTAGGGGAGCAGAAAGACTTTCAAAAGATATGAGTTATTTTCCGCTTCACACTGTCCCTGGCTATACCTGCATATATGTTTTAACTAAGGTAGCTTCTTTGCAGCCCATCTTCCATTAATGTATTCTGATGAAACCAATCCACAACTAGGATAGTAAGCAGTGATTATCCTATTATTATCTGAGCACAGAATATCACAGTCAGAATAAGGTATACTCCATATAAACTTTTTTCTCACAATTTAATCCTGTTTAATGATTTTCCCTGCCCAAAAAATAGTATGTCACAAAAGACTGACATATAAAAAAATCAGGAGATTTTTTTTACACTCAAGGAGAACTTAGTATCTTAAATATATTTTTTAAAAAAAATTTTTATAAGGCTACATTTGTTTCTACCTAATGTTGAAAAATTTAATATTGAATTCATTTTCATGATTAATAGTCCCTTGTAAATAATTTCATTATTTTCCTACAATTAGAGAATTTAAAAAAAATATCTATTTAGCCAGCAGTGTGCTCAGGCCAAGAAGGCCAATGGCATCCTGGTTTGAAACAGAAATAGTGTGGGCAGCAGGACCAGGCAGGTGATGCTTCCTCTGTACTTGGCACTGGTGAGGCCACACCTTGAATCTTTGTTCATTTCTGGGCCACTCAGTCCAGGAGGGACATTGAGGTGCTGGAGTGTGTCCAGAGAAGGGCAAGGAAGCTGGTGAAGGGTCTGGAGTACGTGGCCTATGAGGAGTGGCTGAGGGAGCTGGGGATGTTGGGCCTGGAGCAAAGCAGACTCAGGGGAGAAATGTCCCTCATTATCCTTCTCCACAACTGCCTGAAAGGAGGTTGTAACCAGAAGGGGTTTGGTCTCTCCTTCCTGGCAACAAGCAATAGGACAAGAAGACATAGTCCTAAGGTGCACTAGGGGAGGTTTAGTTTGGATATCAGGAAGAATTTCTTTCTAGATAGTGGAATGGGCTGCCCAGGGAGGTGGTCAAGTTACTGGCCCTAGAGGTTTTTATGGAAAGACTATTTAGGGAAAGACTGGATGAGTCACTCTCTCTGGAGGTGTTTATGAAAAGCATGGTCTGGTTGACATGGTGGTGTTAAGTCATAGATCGGGCTTGATGATCTTAGAGGTCTTTTTCAACCTGATTGATTCTGTAACATTTAAAAAAATCCAAAAAACTCCATGTTAAATAATAGCATTCCCTTAATTTGGACAAAAAATTGAAATCAATTTTGCCTCATTCCATTACAAACTAGTAGAACTTTAAAAACCCCCAAGGCTGTTCTGCACTCAATGTCTTCTATAATTGCCAGATTTTTATCATCTTGTCCTTTATTTTTTTCCATTTAGCTTTTCAGTTTACAAAAAATAATTATTCCAACATCCTCAGTGTCAAATCCACCTTTTAAAAATATTTTTACAGACAAAAAATATATAGCATAAGCATTGAGCTGTCATATTTTTGATGTCTTGCAGCATCCATAAACAAATTGTAAGACAAGTAAGAATTGTTTCTTGCAGCCATATAAATGTATGGGGTTTAATGTTCATTTTATTAAGTCATAATCACTAAAGGTCTAGAAATGTTTGCGGGGATATTTTTCCTTTGTGTGTTTTGGTGTTTTTTTTCCCCCAGAGGTATGTCTCAGGATAGAAATTTCCTTTTAAAAGATGTAATTCTAGTCACTCACTTATGATGAAGAAACCCAAAAAACTATTCAGTCAATTCTTTTTTCAGTGAGAGTGAAGAATTTCATTAACACTCCACAGATTTCACCTGAATATTTTTTGTCTCATCCACTGAAAAATGCAATACCTAACAAATGCTTGGCATGTTTATGAACTGGAGAAATAATGTAGAGTAACTCAAGTCAGTAAGACAAAAAATATGAGCTATTTTGTAAGACAGTGCTGTTCCATTAAGAGAGCTGAGTGGTTTACTGTATACGTGGAGAAAGATTTGAAGCAGAAAATACAGAATTCTTATAAATTCTCTCAGTCTTTGAAACATTAACAGAATAAAGGTGAAAGTTTAGACTTTGCCTTTTCTCCCTGTGCTGGTTTCAGAGAAGGGGGTGGAGTTTAGAGCTCTGTCTCTCTATGATTCTATGATTTCATGATTCTAAAATATATGGACATTTTATTGATATTTCACATAGACTAAGGAAATTATTTTTTTATATTTATCAAAGGCTGAGAAATGGTGTGGTGGTTATTGAGGATATATTGGATAGTGTGGGACCTGACCAGGATGAAAATGGCATAGAATCAGTGGTGGAGAACATGCTGGTTTCGGGAAAGGTAGAGTTGATTTTCATCACAGTAATTAGTATGGGTCTGTGTTTTGGGTTTGTGCTGGAAATGGTGTTGATAACACAGGGATGTTTCCATTATAACCGAGGAGGGTTTCCATAGAGACGAGGGCTGATCTCTTCATCCTGCTGGATCAGTGATCAGGCTGGGGATGCACAAGAAGTTGAGAGAGAGGACAGATGGGACAAGTGACCCCAGCTGAACAAAGAGATAATGTATACCCTGTGACATCATGATCACCAATAGATGAGGAGCAGGTGTGCCTGGAGGCTGTTGCTCAAACACTGGATGGACATTATTTGTTTGGTTGTGCACCATTGTTCGCATTTACATTACTTGGCTTTCTTAGCTTTTACTTCTTTCTCTTGGTTATTCTCCTTTTCATTACAATTTACTATAATTTTTGTTATTATTATTTATTTTATTTTTATTGTTTTTATTTGAATTATTAAACTATTCTTCACTCAACCCGTTTTTCTCATATTTACCCTTTTAGTTCCCTTCACCTCATCCTGCTGGAGCATGGAGTGAGCAAGTCAATATGTGGTGCTTAGTTGCTGGCTAAGGTTAAACCATGACAGAAGACTATTTTTAAAGTAACAAAAAAAGGAGAGTGGGGAAACATTGGTATAAATGTGGGTTTAAATGGAATTTCAATTTTATCATTATAAGGATAATGGATATGACATTTTCTCACACACTCATTTTCATTTTCAAAAGTTTATAAATTCAATTCAATTCTTACTTCTGCCTTTGTGTACCTCACAGATCTCTAAAACCAGGATTCTGGGCTATCTTGTAATTTTTTTTCATGATAAGTTTAAAGCTCATTGTGAGGATACAAAAGAAGAGCTGCTCATGTAACTATGACATGAGTCAGCTGTATACAAACAAATCAACAGATTTCAATGGAGAACAATATAGAAAACATTCTGCTGATGTGTCAATAAATGACATTGTTTAAAATTGGTGAGAAAAACCCCACATTTTGTTGCCAACATTTATATTCAAAGCTAGCTTTTGAATCTCTGTCTCTGGAACTTTTCATTCACAAACCTTCTACCTTGGGCAGAGATTCAGCAAGAAAGATATACATGCTCGAAAGCAGAGGAAGGTAATTTTTGACTAATAAACACAGCAAATGGCTAAAAGGAGCAAGCTGTTGGTCTGAGCATTTATGTGTTCACCATGTCTGTAACACATCTAATGAGTTTTTGCTGGCCAAGCAGTTGTCAGTCAGGCTGGGAAGGGTCAGGCCCTATTACTCTTCGAAAGAGGAAAATCCTCAGTGTTGCTGAGTTTCCATCTTCTGATTTTCTGTTTTTCCTTTAAAAATTATGATTTTTTCATGTTAGGCTGTTACCTCTTCAGATGCTTAAGTATCTGCACTTCAAGAGTGTCACCACAGCTTGCAATTTTACATTGTCTTATCTTGCATGGCTCTAGTCTAGGTATTTTCTCACAGTTTAGCAGTTTTCCCAGACGTCTGAGCTGAGGTTATAATATTGTGCTGTATCAAAACTAGGTCATGATTCACAAACAGCTGAATCTCTAAAAGGAGCATTGCCATTTCACTTTCATCAGAATAAATAATAATAAACTTTATAAAACTCAGATAGTCTGGGAGAAAGAATGGATCTCTAGGGAGATCCACTCATGTGATTATTCAAAAGGTCAGAAAATGTTTCATTCAATGCTTCAATCACTGAAGAAGCACTGATTTTACCAGAAAGAAACACACCTGGTAATCACTTAGGATGGAAATCTAAGATATTTCCATGTGTACATGGAAAGGGCATCTTGCTATTACTGAAAAAACAGACCAGAAACACTCCACACCAAAACAAGCAAGAACAACCACACAATAAAACACCAACCTAAACCGCAGAATGCCCCACTGTATTTTCTCTAAGCCTGCCTGAAATGACTGTCTAGAGATTATTTATGTAATGTATTTGAGAAATGAGGAAGAATAAGATAAAATATATGAAAATACGAAATTAATGAAGACTGAAGTTTTACAATGTAACTTTTTAAGTCCTTCTCTAAGATGTCTGTTCCTTTTGTCACATAATGAAAAGGGACCCACTGAACAAAATTAAACATAAGAAATAACAAAGATAAAAAAGGAAGTGCTTTTTTCACAGAGAATTAAATTAATCCCATGTAACTTGAACTGTTGTAAAAGTTGATTTTTCCAAAAGGGGCCTTGATGGAATTTCCATTGTTCATTCAACAGAAGACAACACAAAATTGTATTGCTGAGTTCTTTTTGCAGGACAAAAAAAAGAATATATATTGTAAGGCGAATTAGGGTAAAACCTGATGGATAGACAGAAGAGTTTAGACAAGGACTTTGAATGACATGAAGCATTCTGACTTGTAGGAAAATAACAAAAAAAATGTATGCAGCTAACCTAAAATGAAGTATTTCAGAAGTTGTCTATGGCCACGCAAATAGCTTCAGAACCATATGTATTTTCCAACTAAGCAAAGAACTGCAAACAGCCACAAACAGTAGGCTGTAAATTACCACTACTAGACTGGTTATGTGGACTGTGTACTTTTCCAGTGGTTCACGTCCTAACTAGGTCATGAGTTAGCTTTATTTATTGTTTACTGCTTGTCACCATTCCAATTTTCCCTTTTCTTGTGAGGGCCTGAAATTTTTGGAACAGGCTTTAAATATCAGTGTTAGGGCTTATTTAGAATTATGTTTTAAAACATTCCAAACATAATGGTTCTGCCAATAAAATAGGACACATTTTCTCCTGCATCAGATAAGGTTGCTTCAGTTTATTCAGTTTTATTCCAAAGCACTCTTCAGCCACAGCATTTTCATTAATTTTCTGACTTGCAGAATAGAGGCTGGAGACATGCCAATGTGGTGTTTTTCAAATTTCTTCATGGTCTCTGCTAAGGAAATTAGATATATGTGAGAAATTATCCCAATATTATTAACAAATCCAATAAATTAAATGTAGTTAAACTAAACTATGTGAAGATATTATTCCATTAGGAACATGGGTGTCTTAAACTGTAAAACAGAAGATCCTATTAAGCACCTTGATTAGATAATATGATAATTTTTAATACTTCTTTCTCGTATAGTTGAAAAGTACTGAATATTCTATACTGAATATTGAAAGAGTGATATTCTTGAGATGAATAATAATCATAGTTTTCCTTTGCATTCCATTTGAGAAGCCAAACAGTGCAAACTTTCAACAGCATAAAAATGCCACCAAAAGAGATAAACCATCTTTAAATCAGAAAGCAGAATTTTTTTTCTCTTTGTCTTATAAAACAGCATTGTATGTTTCTACAATATATATGCTTGCTTCTGTATTACTCACGGAGCATGGGGAAACAACTGCATAGACATGAATGTTTCTCCTGAGAAAACAGAGTCAAATAAGAGAAAAAGATCAAGTCCTAGCTTGTAGCTAGGTGAATAAATATGAAAATTTAGACAGAGAAACAGTGTTGACATAGTGACTCTAGGTAAATATATTTACTGATTATCCATTAGCCACATGAGAAAAGTGTGACATTCAAATATAATTGGAAAATTGAAAAAAATACTGTGTATAACAATGTATTGAGTCCAACCATCAGCAGACTTTTGGTGGGGGGGAAGGGAGCGGGCTGTTAACTCCCACCTTCCAAGGTTTGCAAGACTGAAAGAGTCCTGCCCCCTAAAACTGGCTACTTTCGTCTGTGCAACTTTTCCAACCTAGTGTTGAAGTTAGATTGTACCATTTTTACATAATCTACAAGTCTTATTTAAACTGCACCTTAATTTTGGCATATCCATGGATGTCATTTTCTCCACCTCTCTTACAAATTCCTCAGCTTCATTCTTGAGCCCAGATGCCTTTATACTTCAGGGATTTTAAGAGAAATTATTGCAGTTGGAAAAGTGTAACTGCTGCCAAGCATAGTGCAGGTTTCAGGGGATTTTTCCATTATTTAAGTGTTTAAATGGTGGATTGGAATGTGACTGGAATATGTGGGGTGGGAGGCAAGAGTAGTGGGGTTTTGTTGTGTTTTAGAACCAGAAAACTGCTTGGAGTGAATCTGATTGTTGGTCTGGGTTTGGTTCTCATCACAGCACAGTATTTGATGCCATGAACAGGATTCTCTTTGCGTGAGGTGCTCTGGCAGCAGACCAAACGTGTCCCACACAGCAGGGGACATTCAGTCTACAGACGCAGATGAGAGGTTGATGTGAAGATTATAGTGCAGATATTGCGAATAATGCGGATACAAAAAAAACAACTTTTCAGCCAGCAGAAGCACTCCTATTTGCCTTGCACAATGGGTTTATATAAACGAGTTGTGAGATTTAAGCACTTCTTGACAGAGCAGAATTCCATAATGCACTCAAAACAATTCCCATCTTCTGTGACATTGAGTACATTTACATTGCCAAAAGGAATGAGCTCAAACACAGGACTTCTGATTGTTCAAAAACTTTAGCTGCTAATTTATGTCCTACTTCTAGTTTTGACGAATACAAGTAGCCCCACGGAAACAGCTCTGCCATGTAGGGAACCAGGCTTAGACTGTCACTGTGAGACAACTGCTGCCAAATGGCCTCAGGGCAAAGACTCATTCCTGGTCTTTCATTGAGCGGAATAGAAAGAGTTATCAAGATCTTGGGTAAGAAGTGAGCTTCATGGCTAGTCCACAAAAGACTCTGTTACTCCCTTGTGCTGTCAAGTCTATTTATAGGCCTTTGCACAGAATTTTTTTTCTCACCTTAAGTATTATTTATGAAGATGAGTTTAAAGTCCTGGGAGGGGCAAGCAGCAGCAAGAAATGCTTCCCATTGCCACTTTTAAAAAGAGCATCCACAAAGATTCTTGCAGTTTTTTTCCTGTCTACAAAACACATTCTATTTTCCCAGAAAGAAAGGTGCAACTCACATTTGACCCTTCCAAGTCCTACATATGGTTTTTAGTAACCTCTTCTGCATGGAGCAGCTTAGGAAAATCAGTCCTTTGAAAAGCACACATACCTCCAACTGTGCTTTACAAATAAACTTTTTATGATATAACCAGCCTCTTTTTTTTTTACTTTTTTTATCTAGAAGATCATTTTACCGCTTGCACAGAAATTATCTCTCTGTCCTCTTCTAACAAGCTGGCTGAGACACAGCTGGCACTCCTTTAAACCCATTAGACAGTGTCTGTTTCATGTTTGTAGAAAGAAGGGACATGAGATCAGGAAAACTTGAAGTGCTAGCAAATGCACATAGTCCTTATTGGGTAGAAACACGTGCTGCAACTGGATAAATATGAAATGAGATCTTACTTGCAGAGAAACCTGCTTTTAGAGCACAGCTGGAGACAGTCAGAAAATTCCATGTGTTACCAAAACAAGAATTACACAGGTGATAGGGCTGCAAACGCACTGATCCTACCTGGATGTCTTTGACTGTGAGAATGCTCATGAGAAAAACTCTGATTTCCTGCACTTTTGATGTTGAGCAAGCTTCATAGGAATTTCTCTAATACCTTTTTTTTTTCATGGAGATATTCTACCACTACATGTGACTTGTTTAAAAGGGTGGAGGTCAACTCCTGATGTGGACAGGACACCACTGCTAATGTGGATACCTCAGGGCTTAATAAATTTAGTATTTCTCCTCATGGAAAATCTGCATGGGAAGCCAAGATTGCAGTCTTCGAAGTAGGGCTATTCTAATATGGGGTTAGTGAAAAAAACTGTACATTTCAAGTCACTGAAAGCAAAATAATTGCCTTTTCTACATCTTTAGCCTCACTGGACATTAGTTCCTCTAGCTCAAGTCTACTAAATATGGGAGCAAGGAGAGAAAGAACCATCTTTTGCATTCATCCCCACATATCCAACAACACTATTATTTCAATGTATTTTAGACAAAAGAAGCATTAGATATGGTATTTATAATTGCAGCAAATACAACTTCCCACTCTTAAAATTTTATAAGCATTAAAATATATACTTGAAAATCAGAATTAATTCTCTTTTAACAGTCACATGCAAATTAAGATTATGCATTCATCTTTGATAACACAGATTTTTGTGGCATTTCTGCGCATTACAATGCTAATTACCAGTAAAATTTGCTTTTTTTACATGTCGTGGAAGGAAAATTAAAATACAAATCCTATATTCAGGGAATCAAAAAGAAAAATAGAACAATATGTGAAGGAAAATATGCAGTATGTTAATTTTATTCTTTTTGATTGGCTGGTTATATATCTATATCTATCTATCTATCGATAACAGTTTTGGAGTTTAAGAAATTAAGTTACTTTGTATCCCAGTCATAAATGCATTCTTGATTCAAGATCTGAAAATCAGTAGTACTCCAGAAGTAATACTGAAGACCAATAAGATAGTTTTGTTCGCAATTATAGCCATTTCTTGCAACATAGGAAGTGTTCTGGTTTCTTTTGGATTTTTCTTTTAGAAAGCCTAGGAGTCCCACTTAGCAAATTCTTAGCAGGTTGCTGATACAGATGGAGTCTATTTGAATTTTCTTATACAAAACAATGGAATATTTCTGGTACACTGAAATGTTTTAACCATCCAAAGGCAATATTTGAATATTGTTTTAAGAAATTGTTAGGTAACAAATCACCTTTAAATATAAAACACAGAGGAAAGGATGGGATAAAAATAGCAGACAGCCCAATCAATAGCTAAAGAATACACTGAATTCTGCCAGAGACAACAAAGAAGGTACTATCTTGAGAAAAACTATAAGGACATCTGCCAAAACAAAACGACATGACAAAAGCAACATGAGCATGGAGAAAAAATGAAACAACATACTTGGGGGAAAAAAACTAACGAAACAAAGGAAAACAAAACAAAGAAAAGAGCAAAAGCAAAAGGAAAAAATACATGGAAAGAGGAAACAAGAGAAGAGAAAAGGGAGAAGAGGGGAGAAAGAAAAGAAAAGAAAAGGAAAGAAAAGGAAAGAAAAGGAAAGAAAAGGAAAGAAAAGAAAAGAAAAAAGAGAAAAGAGAAAATAGAAAAAAAGAAAAAAGAAAAAAGAAGGATGAACATTAGCTTTGCTGACTTGCTTTTATACCACAAAGATGCCAATGATATAGTAATTGGATAATGTCCTGGACTCCTAAGGGTGCAGAGTGGTGATGATCAGACACCAGGAAAAGGTGTAAAAAAATGAAAGATAGACATGACAGAGATCACAAGAGAATCAGCCATATTACTAAAGGAGCTATTAGAACTGCTTTGCTATATGCATTAGACATTTTTCTTTTATCGCAGTGAAGAAAAGAAGAAATAAGGTCTTAAATCAATGATTCATGTGTCATAGCTAGAGCAAGACCATATTTCTCAACTAAGCAGGCAACACGCTCTCATTCAGGGGAAGTCTTTTACAATGCTTAGCTAGAACAATGGTAGTGTTACCACTGCACACCTATTTAATGCTTTCCATATCACCTTTCCTTACAGGTATATCTTTACTGGCTGCTGTACAAGACCACTATCACTGCTCCTTTCTATGAAGTAGTAACAGTTAAGAATGGGGCTCTGGTATTGCTACAATTAATAAGTAAAACATAACAATAACAGCAGGGAGATTCATTTTGGTGCTGTCAGTAAATTTTCATAATACAGAACTCTTGTGGAATTACAGGACTGAATTCATAATGATTCTGAAATAATTCTTCAAAAGTTGATGGAGACCCATCACTATCTTTACATGGCATTCCCTATGGGCATCAGTGCACCACAAATTTAGTTAAAGAAAATAGTGTTTAAGTAGAAATTCCAGCCAATTCTTACAGAAACATTCTGCAGAAGGAAAAGACTACAGCACAGTTTTAAGTATTCCACTTTCAATATAGCCAGAATATGCAATGATTGAGCATATAGGTAGAACGTAACCTCTTATACTAGCTTTTTCAAACAGTAAAATGTCTTCCCCAGAGAATAATCCTCCGTTACTTCTGTGCGGTGCTGCTTTTATAGTTTTTTAATTATTACTCTACCTTTTCTTCAAACTTAGTAACTAAATGTTATTTAAATAAATAACACAAGGAAAAGAAAAATGCATGCAGATAAATTGGAATACTGGTGCTTTATTTTCTTCCTATAGTGAACTACTCCTTTTAGTAACGTTTCTACCTCATTTTCCAGAGTCTGGAATGATTGGGCTCTCAAATTCAGTGCATTGAAACAGATAGGATAATGCTCCACTCTCTGTATGTGTTCATATATACATACAGATTTATGTGTGTCTTAGTGTATATGTATATACATATGCATACATATATGTATTCATAGCTTATCTGATCATTTCTACTCATGACAAGTTGACTAGTTTTATGTTTCCCAACTGGTTAAAAAGCATCAGGAGAGGCAGATATATGGAGACAGGCTTCTGCTCCCCCGTCATCCTGCAGACTGGATGATCTAGGCTACATGACATATCATGGAGTCTATGACATGATAGATAGTGATATGCCACCACAAATACAAACCAATCAATTCCAGCTAGGGAACGTGAACACCTTCAATTTCCATTTAGGACCTAAAAAAGATACATATTTTTGAAAGATTGTTCCTGCATACATTTATTTTTCTAGGAAAAAAATTCATGCACTGGTATTTTTTTTTTTAAACAGGAACACATTACTAAAGAAAAACAGAAGAACATAAAGTATCAAAGCTTCATTTATATTGATAGTATATACAAAAGTCACATAAACTTCCACTGAAGTTCTGTGTATTGAAAAGAGTTGGTTCTTTGTACGGTATGGGTTATATTTCAGTTTATGGAGAACAAACTTTTAAGGCAAGTTTAACTTATGTGAATGTAAAACAAAAAAGCAAGTAAAACCCAAACCACTGATTTGTGGCTACGTGACTCATGTCCCTTCCACAACCTTTCTTCTGCTGTTGTCAGCAGTTTCTGTAATATCTTAGGCTGATTTGAAGGTACAGGTTGCTTGTGTCCTATTAGGGATATTACCTGCTGTAACTCTACAAGACTGTGATTAATCAGTGTATATTTTGTTTCAGTGCACTCATGAAGCCTTTTTTTTACAAATGAGTCTTACAGATGATAAATACAAATTAGGTAAAAGTTTTCCAATGAAAAAGTAAAAAACATTTAAACAAAACAAAAATACATGCTGAATAATTAGAAAAAAACACAGGCTCATCACTGAAGCATTCAAGCTTCTTGTATGGAAAACAAAAAGTACATGAAGATTTATTTATGGTATTTAACACTTCTTCTGACTTTAAGAAAATTTTCAGTGCTGTGCTTGGAGAATTTTGCTGAGTTGAAAGACTGTCTCTCCATTGGGCACATTGAAAGTGCTTTTCAAAGAAATTTTAAGTTGGACTCAAACCAAGAGGCTCATAAGTCTTAGAACAGGAACCTACTCTTTGTAGTTTATTTTCAACTTGCAGTACATTTTGGCTTTTTTTTTTTTTTTTTGGGATTTCCTATGGCGTTTAGATTCTTGCCTTGCTCTTTTGTCTTTTTCTCATCGTGATAATGAAGGAGCTTCCTTAACCCTTAGCAAAGAACAAATCATGGGCATATATGACATATTTATTCATTCAGCCTAACTTTCGGCTTCTTATCTAACCAAATTAGAAATACTAACTTATTTCCTAAGAATCACTTTCTGAAGGAATTGACTCCTCTCCATTTATCAGACTAAAAATTTAGGTTGCTATCTTAATCGTGTAATTCATATGCTAAGACCTAGTGTGAAAATTTGCTCAGAGGGAACACTTTTTGCTCATATCTGATCTCTTTGTAAAAGTTCTATTTCCAGATAGAACATGGATTTAGAAGAAAGGACGGGATACCTAAGAGTCAGTAAACACCACACACAAAGTGTTATTGCTCTAGTCTTATAGATTTAACTGAATTTATTTGACAGTCCATTTTGGTCCTCTATTTATTTACATCCTCATAACCTTTGACTCTGCTTTGTTTCCTGCAAGTAAGTCTCTTCGTGGAAGGAATTTCTATGAGAATAAACATATGGAGGAATGATTTGTATCATTCATATGAATGAATTAATGTCTGATCTTTATACGAAATTTCAGATTTGCACTTGTGAGAGTTGAGTAAGATGACTTATGATTGTGATTTCACTTATCTTTCTCCTCAGGAAGTGCACTTGCTGAAGTCAACATTCCTATTGAAAGTATGTGAAAAAAATTGAACATTTTACTTAGCTAAAATATGTATAATAGCCAAAAATAGTGGGTAGCATTTGTATGACTGTGTCCAGCTGCTATATATTTAAAGCAACCTTGAAATTATGTGAAATTATTCCTATTCTAGGAAGTGCAAATGAAATATGAATACAATAGAAATGACAATGTAATTGAGTAATATTATTAGTTGTTCTTTTCTTATTATACATCTAGAGAGAAAAATGCTGCTTTTTAAAATACACCATGGATTTTATTCTTTGTGAAGAAAATCATGGCTATCCTGAATTTATAGGATCACCAATCACATTCAGAAGTGATATTTTTTCTAAAAGGCTGAAAAATGACTAAAAATGACTAAATTATAGCAAAGGACTTTTGGTTTTAAGAAGACTTTACTGTTGCATGATAAAAAAAAAATAAAAATCTTTTTGGACAAATATCAGTGACAATTTGTGTGTTTATTAACACTGTATTTTGATTCTTAGAATAATTTCTAATAAATTGAAGTTCTCTTGCAGGATTTCAAATTGCAAATAAAAATTTTTAAAAAAATAACATTCATGATGTTATGACGCAGACACTCTAATTGTATATTTTTTTATTATCAGTTGTAGTGAGTTATGAAAAGGTTGAAAGAAAAGTGGTGAAATAAAATTTACCTATAAGGTCCTTCCTTTTCTCTGGAATGTTGTTAATGTATAATCCTCTTCTCTGAGGCAACTTTTTAGACTTCTGGTAACCAGAATACTTTGGTTTTCTACACATTTAAAGATTGTTTCGATATATTTCAAAAAATTTAATGAGCTCTTTGATAAGAAAGTCAATTGTCTGTTTCATAAGCCATGTAGAAAAGAAGTGTACACTCAAAAGATTTCTTTATATTAGTTCTTAAATGAAAATATACATCACTGTGGAATTATCAGAATTCATCTTGGATAAGTAAAAAATTATAAACATTATTAATGAAGAAAAAATCCTGTTTAATGAAAGGATTGCTGTTTTTAATAGAAGTACATCATAGTAAGATTTTAAAGATAATAAGGAAAAATAGTACAATTCTGTGCAGTGCATTCTATGATACCTTGCACTGTGTCTCATTGAATACTTATCCATATTGCTGTACCAATTTATCACTGCTTTTAAGTGTACTGATAGTAGAAAATTTGAGTTAAATACTGTTCTACATTATTAACTAATAAAACTTTCTGAACTCAAATGATGAAATTTATTTCTTCATTTTATGCCGATGATGGCTGATAAAATAAAAGTAACTTGTTTTCTATTACTTAGTTTCTTCTTCTTTTTTTTAATAATAGCTTCGTGATTTTTCAGGGCCTCAGGAAAGAACATGCAAAAAATCCTAGTAAGACAATGATGAAGAAAATATTTAGACAGATGAAGAAAGATTAGACAAAGTCAACAGGTAGATTTTGAATATTTGTTTTTACTATTTGTGGGTTACATGTAGCATCAAAATTGAGAGAAATAAATTACCATGAAATTACCATGAAAAATATTTAATTTGCTATGCCTTAACAATTCTAAACTTCTCCTTATATATTGAAAATATTAATTGTTTGCATATATATATATATATGTATATACACAGACTGAATATATATTATTAAATAATTAATGGTTAGTTCCTAGGCTAATTACTGTTGTCAGTATTGAATTTTAAAAATTATCTCTGAAAGCTTGTTAAATGACCTTGTGAAGTACTTTTAAAATTATCTCTTAAATATTTATCCATCTTCACTTCTAGAAGGGTAAAAAATGTAATGTTGATGTTTAATTTGAAAGTTAAACATCTCTAGATCATTTGTGGGTTTTGAAGTTGTCTCCAACTGATGAAAAAAACACAAAAACACAACAACAACAACAAAAAAGCATGGTATACTCCTGTAAGAATAATACTTAATAAGTAATGTAAGAGTTGCAAGAGAATAATTATGTCCAGGTTTCCTAAATTGCATGTTTGGTAGCTCCCTCAGCATGGCTCCAAGAACTGTTTCTCTCTCTTCATGATGGACCCAATCTCTTTGTTTGCAAGGTGACAAGATCAGATTCTCAAACAAGAAACCCACTGGCTTTAACCAAGAAACCAAACTGCTCTACTGTTTTGAGCAGTTTCTGTTGGAGTGTGTAAAACAGATGTATACGTATATGTGTATACATAC
>VWZS01000157.1:320430-403495 GCA_013397075.1 Rhabdornis inornatus
TACATACATATATAAAATAAAAGTGATGCTTGTCTTAGGTGTTCACATAAAAAAAGGTTACACATATTTATGTGTTTCAAATTTATGTAACTGTAGCATATGAGCATTTATAAGTCCCAGAATGATTAGATATAGTTTGGGTGAAATTATAAAAAAAGGATATTTTAAAATAAATTGCCATTTATGCTGTTTGTTTTTTTGTTTTTTAGTTTTTCTTTTTTTTTAATTTAAAACTGTATTCACACTCTCAAATGCTTTGGAAGCTGTAGCAACTACGAATGTAAAAAAAAAATGTTGCATAGACTTACAAGCATTAGTTTTCTTAGAAAATGTGCTTTGTTTGAAGTCTGTGATGAAATTGAGTGCCACAGAACTGGAGAACAGTTAAGGTTGGAAGGAACTTTGTGATGCTCTCTGGTCCAACCAGCCTGCTTAAGGATGGTAACCTAAAGCAGTAATCCAGGACTGTACGCATGGGCTTTGAAACTCTCCAAGGATGGACACTTTTCATGAAATTGTCTGTGAAAACTGTCAGTGCTTGGTGATCCTCCCTGTGAAAGAAAAAAAAAAAAAGTTTCTTTATGTTTAGCTGGAACCTCCTGTATTTAACTTTGTGACTTGCCTCTGGCCCTGTCACTAAACATGACTGAAAGAGACCTGCCTGCATTTTCTTTTCGCCTTCCCTTCAGGTATTTCTATACATTGATAAATTCCCCCCTCCAAAGCACTGCGAGGCAAACTGTCACACACCTCTTAGACTTTCCTCATAGGAGAGGTGCTCATTCATCTCACTGTCTTGTCATCCATCCCATACATCACCATTATTTTACATGAGGATCTCATGGAAGACAGTGCCAAAGGCATTATTGAAGTCCGGGTGAACAATATCCACTGCTTGCACTCATCTACAAGGACACTTATGTTCCTACCTGTGGAAACATCTCTGCCAGAATTAGACACTAGCTAAAAAATGGACACTGCAAGTGGCTATTGATCTTTATAATCCAAAAGAGAATATGGAAAATGACACATTGCACAGTTTCTGAAAAATAGCCAAATATTCCTAATCAAAATACAGGATATTTTTTCATGCTGCTTGCACTTTTAAAAATTAAAGATTAAATAGTATGTCATACTTCTGTAGATATTTGTGTGTTTTGATTTTCCTGTTGTGCTTTACTGAAATGGAACTACTTTCACATTATTATCAGACTATGTAGAACAAAATGAGGAATTTTCTCTAAAATTTACCAAGAACTAGGGAATGGTTGCTAGACATAGTTTATCCTAACTTTATTAATGAAGAAATGGAGACATCTTTTGCTGAAAATCATAAATTTACCGTTATCTTTTCCTAATGTTCTTTTATCCAGTTAGGGTAAAATGAGTCCCTCAAAAAAATTACTCCCTGCAAAAAATGTATCTGTAAGAGGAAAAGTGTACTCACACTAGCTTTCCTTGTCTGCATGCAATAATCAGATGCTTGCAGATGCCCAAACCTGTCTCTTAACTGTGCAGGCAAACCAGTCCTTTTTATGTCCAGCTACTGGAAAAACAGTTACATTTTAAGGACTTATTTTTGGACAACTGACTGGTTTATTTCATAAGCAAGCATCTATATATATATTTATTACATAAACACATTTTATTTAAAGTAACAATGCAAATTTTACTAAAATCAGTTTTTATAACGTGACTGAAACCATACAGAACACATGAGCTTACAGTGGAATCTAATGAAAAGTGCAAACAATTCTATGGTTTCCCTGCAATAATTAATACTGTCATGTGATTGTATTTTGTTAATTATTTAAAAATGCTTTATTAAGAACTTTACAAAAGTACAAGATAATTATATGAAATTATCTGAGTAGTACTAGTAGTACAATTATATGAAATTATCTGAGTAGTACTAGTATTAAAATATAATCAATACTTTGATTGTATTTTAATACTAGTAGTACTAGTATTAAAATACAATCAAAGTATTGCTACATAATCCTAGTAAGAAATTTTTTATATTTCATAGATATATTAAATGGACCAACTCTACTTTTGCACCAGCCACAGAATAACAGTTGGTAAAGTAGAAAGGAAAAGGTAAGCATGCCCTACTCATCTAAATCCTAGTCACCTAAATTTAATGAAAGGCAGAAAAAGAAAAAGACAAGGACCTTTTACATATATAAAGATAATAGATAGATATAGGTATAGATACAGATACAGATATAGATATAGATATAGATATATAGATATAGATATATAGATATAGATATAGATGATAGATGTATTTGTAGTTTGAAGTATTTTAATGCTCATTCTTATCTCCAAAGGAAGTGTACTTATTTTTCTTGTCCTGTTACGTCCTATCCTATCCTATCCTATCCTATCCTATCCTATCCTATCCTATCCTATCCTATCCTATCCTATCCTATCCTATCCTATCCTATCCTAATCATTTGAGCCATTAAATGAAGGCAACTTTGTGTTCCTTTCAAGCACTTTCTCCAGATATTTCTTCTTATCATACCATACTTGATTACCATCATGTCTTGTCTCAATTTTTTTGAGACGTTGACCCAATAATGGGTCAAATATATCAATATTGTGTCCTACTTATCAATAGGTATGACTATCTCTCTTCATACTGCACTGAAAAGATACCTATTTGTTTAGGTGGATATTATTTTGTATTGAAAGAGCATAACTGAGTGTTAGAAGGAAAAAAAAATTCTTTACATTCTTGCAACTGTAAGTTTCTTTTTCTTTTTTGGTAAAAAATTGTGAAAGGAAAAAACAGGTTGATAAAAATCACCAGCTGTAAATAAAAGACAATATGAAGCTGAAGGAAGTTTCTGTAGTAAAGCATAAGGAAGTAGAGGCAGGAATATTATCAGGAACAAGGAAACTGAAGCATGAGCCAAGCAGAAAACACTGGAGAAGATCAAGGAAATAACCCATAGCTTCTCAATGGCAGTGGAAAGAGAGTGAGACTACTAAAATCCCAAAGATAGTTTATTCCATAACTGAGAACCAAAGAGCAGACTCCTTATTCATAGAAAAAATAAACATTTTAAAAATAGCAGGTGGGGTAGAGTTTCACTGAGTAGATCTGATTTTAAAGTTACTTTGTTTTAGTTGGTATTCCAAAAATATAGTTTTAGAGATACAAAGCTCCTTGATGCAATTTATGCATCAGGACCAGCTGTTCCAATCAGTAGGTTAATAGGTCCCATAGAATGAAATCATGTGCAATCATCTGAAAAATCATTCTGTAGTCCCAAGAATGTACAAATAATTTTCATAGCAACATCATAATTTTCTTGCAGTGGTTAAAAATGAAATTTACGTAATTAGAAAAAAATGTAAAGTAAGGGTGAAACCTCATGTATAAAAATGTTAATGCAAGATTGTGTGGATTTTTCTTTCAGTGTAATGGCCACATTCTGATCTCACTTGCACTGGCTAACACAAGTCCTCATTAATACTATTATTCTAGTAAAGCACATAAATTCCTTATAAATTACTGGTTTTATTTGTTCCTTATAATATCTCATTTAACTCTTCACACAGATTATAAACTATCCAAAGTCTATCCAGCAAGTTTCCCACTAATTCTGTAGTAAACAGTTTTCCACCAGCTATGTTCTTTTCCATCTTTTCCCACAACTGAAAGACAAATATTTAGTTTTGTTACATAGTATTTTTCTCTTTCTTGGACTCTAAGACACCTCTACCATAGACAAGTAGCTCTGTTTCTGCAAATAAAATGAAGTGACAGAAGCATTGATTCTGTTGTGAAGGTGAATACCACATATAATAGTATGTGTTCCACATCTAATATTATGAAAAGCTGAAAAAAATGCAGAGAATCATAAAGGTTACTGATGGAAAGACATATTAAATTACCTCATTCATAAAAAAATAAGCTGGTTTAATTTCTACCACACCATTCTTCATTTCTTTTCTCTCCATAGATCTTATCTTGCTTGTGGAGAGTTACATCTTAGCAGAAAGCAAAGAATAGTGAAAAGTTTTTATTCTTATTCACATATCCGTGTCTGAAAAAAGAAAGACAGTGCAGTTTATCTTTAGTAGAGGTTTCTAACTCTGCTGTGCAATCACATATAATGACATGAGGGAATTCACAGATTTTTAAATAAATTTGGAAGCCAATTTAGATAGGCATTAGGAAGTAGTCTCTGCTGTAGTTATACCATCATGCAGAGAAGAATGTAACATTTATTGGGTAGGAGAGAAACTAAGCAAAAAGAAGCTTCATTTTGTCATCGAGTGCCAGAGACTGCCTTTGGATGGAAAACTGCTTTTGTCTGGTATGTTCTTCCACTTTCCCATATGAATTTTATTCAGTAACTTTTAAATGCAAATGTAAAAGTGTCCTTGAGGAGTAGGAGGATTCCCTTAACTGAAAATCTAGCACGTACAGTACTAAAGAGTTGTTAAAATACATGTGCAGCACCAAAAGGTGTCACAAATGTTCCACTGAAGTGAATTCACAGAGTATGGCAGCCTGCTGTCAAGGTAGTGGCTACAAATCTCTGCACTACTTCACCTTGGGAACCAGAATTATTAACCAAGTTTAGATGCGTAGATTAACTATTTCTTGTCATCCTCTTAGTGCAGAGGAATATTGCATGTAGTCTTGTCACTGCATGGGGCTGCTTTTATGATTTGGTGCTGAGGCTGGGATGAGTGCTACACTTCTGTACGTTTCACTCAGGTAATGCCTCTCCTGCTGCTAAGACTGCACTTCTAAAGATCCTTGGCTAACTTGCACCAGGTTGTTGACTCAAATGTTAGCAGTGGGAAAAAATGTAGGCTGTAGGACAATACAGACACAAAATAAATAGATACAAGATGTCTGTGAATAAATTTAGATTGCATTGAGTTAATGTCAATCAGAGAAATGAGATTCTGAAAATCTCTGAGAAACGGGGTAAAAAGTACAAAAATTGAAGCAAGCTCGATGAATTACTTTAAAAGATCATATGCCCTGATTTTGTGCAGTAGCAAAAGTCTGTACCCAATGAGTATAAGGTCCTTTGCAACTTACGTACAATAGTGCTTTGCACATCTCTTTTTTAAATATTTAACAAGAAAGAAAATTTACAGAGATACATTTCTGCATGAGATACAGAACAATTTCACAACTCATTGATTGGAACAGGCTTGCTCTTTGTCCTTCTGAGATTCAAAATGTAGATAGAAGAGCTCAAAGTTAAAATAAAATTGCCTTATTCATAGGAATAATTCTATATTCAGAAATCCTCCTGAGGATTATTAGAAGAAAATAGGAACATCATTATGAGCCATGTTAAAATGGAGATGGTAGATGATGGATTAAACAGAGGAGAGAGGTCAGAAGTGAAAAGTGAGAATTTTGAGTCATTTACATTAAAATAGTTGGAACCTTGCATATAGAGGAAATTATGCAGAAATATCACATCAGGAGAGAAAAGCAGAGGGTCGCAAACTGGAAGGCAATCAAGTGAGAGAGATGCTATATGACTTAAACTATAAAAGCTCTACCTCTGTGAAACTATGAGCCCAGACCTCTTGTAGAGGCAGGTTTTCTTATGCATCTTCTTTTATCTGCCTTTGTATCCTAAATTACAGATCCTTTTTCTTCAAGGAAATATTATCCTCTACTCTGACACACAATTTTTGTGGTCTTTGACTATCTCATCCATGGTGTGATAGATGAAAAGTGTTGCCACCTGAATCCGTGTGGTCTTTCTTGCAAAAAGAAGAGCTAGAAATTGGAAGAGGGATGCTACAGAGAGTAATTCTTAGAACAGTAAGACTAGGTCTATTTGTTAATTATGCAATGCTCATACAATTATCAAAAAAATGAGAAATTGGATAACGAAAAGTTGGAGAAAAGTTTTGAAAGTGAGATTTTTACATGCTTGAAAAACACTGCACACAAAACAAGGCTCAAGTACATATTTCACTGCAAATGGATTCAATAGGAGAGTTTGTACGGTAATGCATCCATAAAACATGTCATCCATGACATAATTACAAATATTAAGGGAAATGCATTTAGGTAGGTAGGAAAGCCAGCATTCAGATGACTATAAAATTAGATAGAATAAAAAATAGAGGAAACCTTACAAGTAAGCCTAATATTGAAATCCTCTGTGGGTAAAAGTAAATATGAGAGACAGTGAAAATTCAGAAATGTTCTGATCCAACAAAACTTAGGGAAAAATTCATCATAGATAAAGTTTAATACTTAACAAAAGCTGATATTTTCAGCATATATAGAATATATGTGCACCAGCTAAAAAAACCCCAGTTATTCTAATATAGCTAACCTAAATTGCAGTAGTGGTACAATCTATTAAAAAAAACCAAAAAAACCAAAGGTGGAACTTACAGTAAAATAAATACAAGATGTATTGTCTTTGTGCAAGATGCATTTAGGGGCAGGTGGAGTGTGTTTGTAGTGATGCCTGTTTGTGCTACAGGGGTGGCTTCTGTGAGAAGCTTCTGCCAGAAGTTTCCCCTATGTCAAAGAGAGTCAATGCCAGCTGGCTCCAAGACAGACACACTGCTGGCCAAGGAGAAACCCACCAGGGAAAGCAGTAAGGCCTCTGGGATAACAGATTTAAGAAGGCAGGGTACAACAGCAATAGCAACCAGAGATGAGTGAGAATATATCAAAGGAACAGATCAGGAAGCTCCAAGAGCGGTGAAACAGGAGGGAGAGGTGCTCCAGGCACCAGAGTAAAGATTCCCTTGCAGCCAATGGTGAAGACCACGGTAAAGCAGCTGACCCCCTGCAGACATGGAGGTCCATAGTGGATCAGAGATCCAGCTTCAGCCTGTGGACGACCCCACTCTGGAGCAAGTTCATGACCAAAGGTAGCTCTGATTGCATGGAACATTTGTGCTGGAGCAGGTTTGCCGGTGGCAGAACCTGTGACCCTGCAGGAGACCCTGATGGAACAGTCTGTTCCTGAAGAACTGCACCCCATGGAAAGGGACCTAAGGCAGTTCATGTAGAATTGCAGCCCAGTGGAAGGGCTTACACTGGAGAAGTTCATGGAGGACTGCCTTCCAGCATGGGAGAGATCCCATGCTGGAGCAGCACACAAGTGTGAGGAGTCCTTCCCATGAAGAAAAAAAAACCAGTAAACATGATGAACTGACTGCAGTGCACAATTGAGCCCCCCTGCACCATTGCGTGGGAGGACACAGTGAAAATTGGGAGTGATGTTTAGCCTGTGAAGTAGGAAGGAGTGGAGGGAAGGTGTTTTATGATTTTTATTTTTAATTATCCTCCTTTGATAAGAAATTAAACTAATTTCCCAGGTCGAGGCTGGTCTGTGATGGTAATCAATGAGTGATTTCTTCCTGTCCTTATCTCAACCCATGAACATTTTGTTTTATTTCTTCTCCCCTGTCCAGCTCAGGATGACAACAGCTTTGGTGGGCACCTAGCATCCAGTCAGGGTGACCTCACCACGTAAATACAAACCTTTATGTGCAGTTATGCATCTCTTCTCATCCAGTATGTGCATCCCAAAGAGAAAGCTGGTACCATGGTCTTTTATTAGACTGCCACAATTTCTCATATTATACTCAGGCCTTCACTGTCACCCTGAGATAGAATGGCTTGTTTTCTCTTGCTCTCCATCAAATATATGTGTGATTTTCATAGGTTGCATAAAGGCTCAGTAAGTTGTGCACATCTACTGCGGGGACAAAGACAGGTTTTCAAAGCCATCATGGAAAGAAAACAAATGTTGGAGTCCCTTCACAGACAAGCCTTCATTGCTACTGTTTGACCTTAAAAAAACCCAAACCAGTTAGTGTCTCAGTTACTCAGAAGAAATCACAGACCTCCTGTCTCTTCTCAGATCTCTCGTTGACTCTTTCACGCATATTATTTCTCAGTACTTTGTATCCTGTGTCCTGCGTTCATTAATCCCCCATATATCAATCAGATCTTGCTCTCTTTGGTTTTATTTCAGACAAGTGTTATTTTCTTTTGGCATTGCTACAGAAAGCATTGGAAGAATAAACATGCCATTACTGGAATGGGGAGTCATACTACCTTTTATACAACTTCTGATTTTATACATTTGGGTATTATCATTTCTGAGACACCAGGAAGAGCACAAAGAGAAGCTTTCCCTTTCCTTCTTTTTCTTCTATCCTTCTAAAGCTTCCTACTCTTTTACTGCATTGAGAGAGAGAGAGCTCCTTTTACAGCTTAGCTCTCACCTACATAAGCATTGACACTGTGGAAAATAATCCTGGGAAACCAAAAATCTGCCTCATCATTTCCTTACCAGACAGGACTTCCCTCCTTGCAAGTACTTGAAACCTGTGTCTAAACAGAGAAAAAGGCAATCAGGTAAAATAATATGGGCATTAGTTAAAATTATCACAGGAAAGGACTTTAGGATTTTGGAAGCAAATAAACTAAAATTATTTCCATGGCTACGTTTTTTCATATCACTGAAACAGAGAACAGAAGATATTTGGTAGTAAGTGCCAATTTCACTGATGGTTGTTTTTCTAGACAACCATGCTGCACAAAATTGCCCAGCAGGAGTGTATTTCACTGTGTACTGGAATCCTAAATGATCTGTGTTCCATTATATAATGATGAATTTTATTTTACACCTCATGGAATTCCTGAAAGAGTACTGAACAGCAGAAACTCCCTATGGCTTTGAAATTTTCCTGGTCATTCTAGTATGTGTTAAAACTTGTCTGAATTTATTGGCTCAGGTATCAGAGGGGTCTAGATCCTTTGTTTCAGTTTGCTCAATAGTGTTGCTGCAGTTCTGAACTCTCACAAAGAAATTTTTGGCAGATTTCTCAGAACGCTGTCTCTTAACATGTCTGTACAAATTGAGCCAGGAACACCTGGGATCCATGAAGAATCTTGGTTCCTTAAACATATTGTAAGATAAAAACCAATTTTCCTCTGGGAACCTCTTTGGAAAGCCTACTGTTGAAAACTTAAGCTCACAAAATAACTTTGTGCAATGTATCATCAGGGGAATTGAAGGAGGTCAGTTTGCCAAAAGAGTTCTCTGTACCAAATTTTCTAATTTCGTCATCAAATGGACTGCAGAGCAGAAATTGATTTTGTGTTTGCCTTTTCCTTTCTGATCTTTTGGCCCTGGCTTTTACATACATACTTTCAAAATAAATGCTAAGCACTATGCATTGGCAGCCTTAGATTACTGCAGTATCTCCAAATTAGTCTGTCTTGTAGAAAGACTAGGCAAGCAATTCCTAAATAAGAGGGTGTGTTTTAATCCCAGCCAGCAACTAAGTGCCACATAGCAGCTCAATCATGCCCTTCTCACCCCACCCCCTGGTCTCTGCTAGAGTGTGGGAGAGAGAAAAGTGACAAAACCTGTGGGTTGAGATAAAGACAGTTTAATAGGTAATGCAAAAGCCATGCACAAAACCAAAGCAAAACAAAGAATTAATTCCACTTCCCTTGGACAGGCAGGTGTTCAGCCATCTCCAGGAGAACAGGAGTCCACCAGGAGTAACCATTACTTGGGAAGACAAACATCACCACTCCAAACAACCTCCCTTCTTCCTCTTTCCCCCAGCTTTATACACTGAGTCTGTGGAATAACTACAGATCTGTTAGTCTAGCCTAGTTCCTGGAAAAATTATGGATAAGGTTACACAGGCTACTACTGAAAAGCATTTAAAGAATAATGTCATTATTAGTCACAATCAAAATGGGTTCACAAAGAAAAAGTCCTGTTTAACTAGTTTGATATCCCTGTGTATCACCCACCTAGTGGGATGAGGGAAGGCAGTGGGTGTAGTCTTTATGGATTTTATAGGGTTCTGCTATTACCCCTTACAGCATCCTTCTGGACGCACCAATCAGCTGTGGGATAGGTGGGTTCACAGTGCACTGAAATATAAACTGGTAGAGCACAAGTATAACCTGATAGAATAGTGGCTGTAAAGCAACCCTTTCTAGGGATCTGGGGATGCTGGTCAGCAACAGGTTCATTAGGAGTCAGTGTTTCCTGGTACTCAGATTGCAAATCACATTCTGGGGTGCATCAAATGCTTTACCAACATCCAGTCAAAAGAGGTGATTATCCTGCTGTATTCAGATTGGGTGCAGCCTCACCTTGTATGTAGGTCTGGATCCAGGAATTTAAGGAGGATGTGAAGGTGTTTGAATGATCTCAGAGAAGGGCAACAAAGCTGGTGAAAGGGCTGGAAGGAATGTCCTGTGAGGAGCAGGTGAGGGCTTTGGGCTTATCTAGTTTGGAGAAAAGGAGGCTGAGAGTCACCCTCATTGCTCTCTACTACTTCCTGAGGAGGAAGCTGTAGTAGAGAGGAAGGTGCTGATCTCTTCTCCCTGGCACCTAGTGATGGGATGTTGAATGTTTTAAAGCTGTGCCAAGGAAGGTTCAAACTGGGTGTTAGGAATCATTTTGTTACCAAGAAGAGGTGTAACACTGGAATAGGTTTCCTAAGAGTAGCTTGATAACCCAAGCCTGTTTAAGAAGCATCTGAACAGTGCCCTTAATAACATGCCTTAACTTGGTCAGCCCTGAATTGGTTACAAAGTTGGACTAGATAATTCTTTATATCCCTTTCAACTCAAATAGTTCTGTTCTATTCTATTCTATCTAAAGCAAAATTTCTACAGTTTTAGTCTAATGGTTTATGTTAGTGAAGAGTGATCACTGCATAAGCTGTTGCCTGGGCAACAAGCATGAGCACAAATAATAGCTGTCCCTGAAGTAAAGACTCACTGCACTTCAATAAAACTCCCCAGTATAGTTTTCTTCTTAATCTCTAAACTCAGAGCATAAAATCCAAACTATGTTATCAGTCTGTGAATGATTTTCTTATTTTCAAATGGCTGAACCCTTGATGTAAGCAGTTCTGGAATAGATAGTATATTCTCTTGAACTTTAGATTTAGAGAAAGTTTGGTGAGGGATATTGATGTATAATGAAAAATCTGTTTTGCTATTACTAACTTGATATATGTCCTTTTATGGCTTTGCAATGAATAGTACAGCCAGTTGCATGACAAACGCCTAGAATAGAGAAAACATTATTCCGTTCCCTTTCCACTAATTATGGAATATTTAAAACGGGATCCATCTGCATCAATTAATGTATTTAAATGTTAGGATTTGGACAGAGCTTGAGACTACAGGCTTCTAAATTTAGTCATGGAATCCAGTTTGCTAATGCTGGAAAGTCACTGATTCAGAGACCTATACATGTGACAAGCTGTAGATATTTACCTTAAACTGAGATCAGATCCCAACATTGTTAATTAGAAGGTAGTTTCTCAGAAGCAAACATAAGTATCAAATGTAATTGGAAACTCTTTAGGGTATTTTCATTAGGTTAGACCTGCATCTGATCTCTGTTCTCACAATTTGGCAACTGGAACTCAGGCAAGATAGTATTCTATGTCAAATTGCACTTAAAACTAATGCAATTTAGGGAATTTGGACCATTAATCTAAGCCTTACATCTGTGATGGACACTTAAACATTTATATTCAGACACTTACAGTTAGATATTTGGAGTCTGGAGCTTGAAACCATCTTAAAAGTTTATGACATTTTTGCCCAAAAACATTCTGTACTTTTTAGTTCTTCTGGAACTTTATATGACAACCCATAAATTATTAAAAAATATGAGCGAGTGTGGTTTTTTTGTGTGTTTAATTCTAGATCTGATTTACAATGCAAATAATTTTTTATTTTTTTGTTCTGGTTTCAGCCAAGGACAGCATTAATTTTTCCAAGTAGCCATGAGGGGGTAGAGCCTGGATTTGTGTAAGGCATGGCCAAGACCCTAATGTTATTCCATACAATCTTATGCTATTGCCTAGGGCAGGGGACTCTCTTGCTTCCTAGAAAGGCATCCCTTTCCAGATAGAAAGGAAGCATGGTGGGAATAGGGTCCATCTACCACTGTTTCATTGTCCTGAGCTTGGTATCTTGGACCTTCTCTTTGTACACTTTTGTTAGTATTGTTGCTTTTACCGTTTGTTTTCTTATCTTGTTGCTGTTTCCATTGAAGTTGTTCTTATTTCAACCTCTGATTTCACCTTTTGTGCCTCCAATTCTCAACTCCAAGCCCCAAGTGAGAAGGGAGAGGGGAAGAGGGAGAGCAAGTGATTCACATCTGGCTTGGAAAAGTTTTGGTGAGGGCACTGAACAGGGGAGTACCATTCTTAAACCACAACATTCTCCCATGTACTAAGAAAATAAACTCTTTACAGTCCAGATTCATATTTTGAATTGGGATAATAATGCCCTTCACAGACAGCTGGCCAGAACAGAACAATCATATAAAGATATGTCTATACCCAAGTCCACATCAGTTTCAATTAAGTTTCAGGTTAATGGATTACACTTCTAGTTTTACCTCATGTCCCTATGTGATTGTTTCACTTGCATCCACAATCCTAGATGCCATTCTTATTTCACAACCCTGATATGGTTGCTAGAGAGGTTTCATATCACATCCAACTAGAAGGCAAAAAAAAGGGGACTAGTAGTCCCCTTTCTGTAGAGGACTAGTAAAGTTGTTCAGCCATTTGACCAGTATAGGTTTAGCATAATACTCCAAACACAGAATGACTTCTGTTCATGCCTTCTCCTGCTCGTCTCTACTCAAGCACTGTAATGCTACTTAGAGAGAAACACATTAACATCTCTACAAGTTGTTCAAGAAGGGGAGTATTGCATTACTCTAGATCTGAATATGGGCTGCAAGAGAAAAGGATAATCCTTCTCACCTTTAGCTTTCTTTTAGCTACTTGTTCCTGCTGTCTTCCTTGCATCAGAATATGCCATAAAAATTACTTTTAGCAGAAGCAGTACTCAAATATTTGTTTTAGTGAAAGACTCCAAGACTCAAAAAAACTATGCATTCTCTGAGAGAAAAGCTTTTATTATGAAAAGGACTTATGTTTCCAACTCAGCAAAATATATACTTTTGAAACCAATTAAAGCATTAACATATCCGAAAAGCCTGTAGTCTGTTAAATAGTTGATAGTACCTGCAGTCTTTTAAGAATGTATTTGAGAATTTATAATGTAAGTTAACCCCACCATTAGAATGAAAGTAATGCTCATTACCCCTCATAAAGACCTATGCAATTTATATCAGTTTTCAATAATCTCTTAAATTTGTTATATTAAATCTCTTTGCAACCCATTATTGTACCTTAAATTCTTTATTTAGTTATCTGCAATAGATTTGCAAAATGAAGTGTATTATTTTATTTTTAAGTTATTCTTTTTTATTGTTGTTTTTGCTGTTGTACAAAGAATGAAAGACATTTGTTTTCTGTTTAGGATCTTAAAACAACACTACACAAAGTGACTTGATGATATAGCAACAGTAAAAAAGGAAATAAATGGGGGGGAAAAGTAGGGTCACCTTCTAGTGCTTTTAGTTATCTTAGACTGCATGCTTTATCAAAGCTGCTTTCCTTTCTCGTCCTTATTGCATTTGGTTTCCCCTTTGTTGCTTTTTTATTCAACTGTGCATTTGAAAATCTTTGTTGTTGTAAGCTGACTGTTTTTCCAGCAGACAGCTGACATTAATAGCAACATCATACCATCCTGGGCATCACAATTCTCAAAATAAAGGAGTATCAAAAAGAATTGCCAGCAGCCTTTTACATATCTCAACTTTATACAGAGTATTTTCACAAGAAAAAAACACTTTTGCCCAGTGCTAATCTGATCAGGAAAAAAAACAAACAAAAACATTGTCAAGTTGTGTAATGGTTTCATGGATGTAAACATTATCTTATTACCTTGACAGTGAAACTTGGAAGCTAATCTCTGTACAAATGTTTTGTAATTTTTAAATTTTGCTTTGGGGCTTCACTTTTGTTTTCATTATTATTGTCAGTGTTCCAAGCCTTGAAAAGTTTTTGGACATATGTTAGCTCCAATTCTGCAATTCTAGTTCTAGAGCTTGTGAAGTGAGGCAAAATTATTAATACTTGAGAGTTGAGAGCACTAGTTTCTTCAACTAAGAAATTGACCCTAAGTAGAAGAGCATTCCTTTCAACTATAGTCTTAATAGCCTGTGATGATTTCCCACGACCCAGTTCTGATGATCAGTACCAGTATGATACTGATTGTGTTTTTTCTATAGGCTCCACTAAGAATCATCCTTACATGGCTCATTATTTACTTTTGCATCCCTTCTTAGTAATGTGGCACTTTGGAAGCTACACAAGGAGTTAATCCCTTCCAGGCACAGATACATGGTTTTGCTTTTTTTGCATGGTTTTTTTGTTTGTTTGTTTGTTTGTTAATTTGGTTGTTTGTGGTTTTTTTTGTTTGGGAGTTTTTGGTTGGTTGGTTTTGTTTTTTTTTCTGAAGCAGTATATACATTATGCCTCTGCAGTCACTTGTCAGAGAATCAAGTTCATGCAGTGCAATACTAGCTAATAAAGCTTTATACCAGAACTGTCCTACGTTTCATTATTTAACACTTGGAGCTGATATTGTCTTCTAAATAACATATTCATGGATGCAGTTTACATCACTCAGTTTTAAAATCTAGTTATTTCAGTGATTTGTCATTTCCTCTCCTTCTAAAGATATTTTTGAACTCACGTGAATGAATTATACTTGTCTATACTGAAAGGAATAACTGCCACAGAGATTACAACATTCTTTTCTTAAATACATTTGTTTGAATATAAAATATAGCAACCATTTGTGGGTTTTCATTGTGTTTGCAAACCTGTGGTTTTATTTATTTGACTGAGATTCATTGGCTCTTGAAATTCTAACAAGTTTTCTCCTATGGAAGAGGCAGATAGCCAGACACAAAGAAATAAAATATCACTTCAAAAGCTACCTGGGATATTTTTAGGTAAAGCAAAGCACTTGAAGTTTAATTAGCATAATGATCTTTTGTAGAAACCAGCAATATAGAGTTTGCAAGCTAGAGTGACAAGGTAGAATTGAGGAGACATTCAGCAAATTACAGCTTTATGCAGGTAATTTATAGCTTTTGACATTATTTTCTTAATTTAAAACAGATTAATAGAGTCACTTGGATTGCTACACAATATTTGTACTGAAAGTGTGGCTACTACAGCACTTAACATTCCACTTACCAAATTCAAGTCACCTTTTAATAAGAAGCTCCATGAAGAAAGGAGTGCTTATGTGGAGAAAGCAAGGCTGGGCTTTCTTTAAAAATAAGACAAAAGGTATATATTACTACCTGTCAATTATGCCATCTTGGACCTAATTAATCTTTTTATTTCTTTTAGACACTTCACAGAGACTTTTATTTTTCTCCTGCTTTCTATATTAAAGTTGACTGATCTTCCTTAGACTAGGTATCCCAGGAAAAAATGAAGTTGTAGATATTTTCTCAGTGCTTGCTGCTGCTGCTGCTGCTACAATGCTTGCTGCAGCTTGGCTTTTAGCCACCAGCACTTCTTGGAGGCTGCATTGAAGTTGCCATGGGCACAGTAAGATGATCTACTAAGTGGGCTCCGTGGACCACTAGACTTTTGGTCATCCTCAGACATTCTGTGCAGGTATGGTGAAGCCAGATTTTATCCAGGACTATGTTAAAAATACTTTAAAACTGACCGGTAAATCACCAAGACGTTCTTCCAAACTGAAACACAACATGACCTTATTAACAAAAGTTTCCACCTATTATTATCTTATAAAATCATAGCTAGAAAACTCCTAACTAAAAGAGGATACATGAGAAAAAATGAGTGTGGACAAAAAAATCATAAAATAAAGGGCAGCGGGAGAAAAAACAATATTTCTACGAGTGTTATTGCAAACCATCTTGTCATCATAACAGATATAATTTTGTTTATGTGGTCACAGAATTACTTATTTGGTACTAATCATATCCTCAAATCTTATACTCAGTAAGCTGTTTTCCTTTCTTCTGTTTTCTCAGCTATGTCTGTTTCTGTTTCAAATGTCTCAAAAGATAAGGCTTCAAGTAACTTATTTTACTGGAAAGTGCTTTACAAGGTCAAATGAAAGGGATGGAAAGGATATTCACTTATTAACAAGCTGCCTTCTGCCATAGCTGATATATGAACATAGTTCAGGCAGTTAATTGTTAAAGAGATTAAAGTTCTTTGATTTCCACATATAATCAGTCCAAATTGCAGATTTATAATCTCGTCGAATATTCCATCTGCATGGCTAAACTGGTACTTTTTATCTGTCATAGAGAGATGTTGCTTTTGTTAATGATAAGAAAATGCATTTGTAAACACTTTGAGACATTATTATCTCAAAGTCCAATTTCAGCCCCCAAATTGATTCAATATCCCCAGAGCAGCAAGAAGAATCAACATATTTTTGCAAACAAAACTGGAGAAAAATGCAGACAAATAAAGATCTACACAGTATATTTTGTAAAATAGTAATGCATTAAAATTACTTTTGCAAAATAACTTCCTGGATTCCTCTTACAGAATTTAGATTAATTCCTTGTATCATCATCATTTGCTAAAATTAGACTCAAATCTTTTATTTCTGTATCTAATTGCAACACATTTTCTGTCTTGTTCTGCTGATGTTAATATTCTTAAATATTTTAATTTCCTATTTTACATTTAACTGTTCCAATGACTGTGCTGGATTAGTGTAAATTCTAAGTGCATAATAAATCTACTTTTTGTTTATTTATAGGCTATAATTACCTCTTGCAAAACTGTGCAAAAAATATTGGAAAGTAGAGCTATCTCTATGAAACTATTAATTGTGAGGATATGGGAAGCTCAGAGCACTCCCACTCCTTCCTACTCATTACCCCTTTAGGCAGCCAAAATTCCATGTCCCACATGTACAAGTCAATGATAAACTGAATTGTGATTCAATTCAGTACTTTAAAATAACTTTCTGCACCTTCAATCATGATTTTTATAGAATTTAACATTTTAAAAAATTTAGTAACAATAATAAGTGAGTCAACATATTAAGCAAACAATTAAGATTAAATAAAAAGAGATGCATAAATTATTATGTAAAACTTAATTGCTTGAATTATTTTTTTCGAAACATATTACTAATAAAGACATGATGCTATTTTTTTAAAAATACTCAGCATGTATGAAATCCTAAGTAGGAATTTCTAGCTCTTATTTTTAAGGTGTAATTTGAAAAGTGTAAATTAAAAGCAAAAAGTGAATTTTTTTCAAAGAAAAAATTCAAATGTTACCATGATATACAATAAAGAATAAAAATTTTATAAAAGCACATAAACAGTGTAAAGAACTACTATTTATTCATGTATTGTTAAAGAATCCAAGAATCCAAGGACTGAACATCAATAGCCTTATTTGTCCTACTTCAGCAAGTTAGGGCAGAATTCTAGTTCTAGTATGTTACTAAAATAGCCATAATTTCTTGAGAATCTTCATGTCTTAGTTGTTGCAATACAGAAAAAGAGCCAGCACAAACTTAAAAAGTTAAAGTTGCAAAACAATTTTAAAAAAAATTGGAGTCAAGGAAGACCCAGAAGGTTGCAAGATTAGGATGAGTCAACGGTGTCAGAGAAGAAGGTATTGTGCATTTAAAAAAATATCAGGAGAAACTATCTATTGATCCTTTATGATCTAACTTACTATTCTATTGTTTTATAAAGACATACATTTTTTGAGGACAGGTAGTTTAAGACAGAAAATAAGAAGTAGATCAGTAGAAACCGAACAGTAGTGAATATATTTTAAAGGTTTTAAATAATATACTTCCAGAAAACAAAGACTCAGAGTAGAGTTAGTTCAGAAAATTAGTCAACCCCTGATGCATTGTAGGTTCTCTGATCCTGCTTGCTGAACAAATAGAGGTAGTTAATAAACTTGTCAACATCAACTATATGAAAATATAATTAAGTTCTGTGAGCAAAATGTTACCAAATTCAATCGTTATATTTAGCTGTGTGTCTTAAGTTAATATCTTAATTATCCTGGAATATGACTCTCCCAGAAAATTGTTGTGTTTTGTAAATAGAAATACTTTCAACATAGAAGCCATAGATTAGCTTTATAACACTTGTAGTATTATTTCAGTAATATGCTTTGCAAATAGGCATCAGATGTTGCTGATGTTTAAGCCCAGCTGGAAATTAAGCACCACACAGCCACTCACTCAATCCCCTCCTCTCTCCCCCCAACCCTGTTTGGATGTGGAAGAGGATAGAAATAAAGCTTGTATGTTAAGAACAGTTTAATAACTGAAAATAAAATCAAACACAATCATGATGGTAAATAATAATAGCAATGATAATAAAAAGGAAGCAAACAAATAATAAAAAGGAAACAAACAAGTGATGCACTGCCCACCACTTGCTGACTGATGCCAGTCCCCTCTACCAGAACACAGATTGGCCATGTTTCTTGGTAACTCCCCTCCCAGTTTATATACTGGGCATGACCTTCTGTGGTATGGAATATCCCTTTGGGAGTTCAAGTCACCTGTCCCAGCTATGCTCCCTCCAGTTTCTTTTGTGTAGCTCCTCACTGGCAGAGCAGGAGACAAGGAGGGGGAAACAAAGTCCTCGATTTAGGATAAACACAACTTAGCAAAACCGAAATCATCAGTACCATCCTCATTCCGAATCTAAAACACAGACAGCACTCTAACAACTACTAAGAAGAAATTAACTCTGCCCTAGCTGTAACTAGGACAGATGTGTAACATGTTTTTTGGGTTCCAAAAGATTAGTATTTCCAATCTTCCCTTTTATTCAGCAAAATAAAGCCACAAGGCATTTCTAAGACTGGGCAGAATACAAGCATATTTTATTGGTTTTGATTTCTCATTTGTATCTAGCACCTGTTTTGTCCAAGGCATTACTATAAGTCTGCAGCATAACCAGGATGTAAATGTACAATATTGCACAAATTTTCCCAGCTCCAACCTGATCACAAGTATGTTCCTTTGCTTTATTACATTGTAAATTTCTCCATGTCTGATTCATAGAAGAATGTCAGAGGGAGGCATAAAGTCTATTTTTATAAAAGGCATATCTGTTTCACTTAACTTCCACGAGCTCAGCTCTGATATGATTGCAATATGTGGGGATTACAGCCACACTACAATCTAACAAAATCAGCAATACTTTTTTTCGTGTATTCTCACTCTTTTGCTCTGGCTGAAGCTGTGCAGGGCTTTTTTCCCCCTCTTGAATCTGTTATCCCAGAGGCTCAGCCACTGCTGCTGAGGGGCTGAGCCTTGGCCAGGTCTGTCTTGGAGCTGGCTGGCATTGGCTCTCCCGGACACAGGGGCTGGCAGCTTCTCACAGTAGCCTCCCCTGAAACAAGCACCACTCCCCTCTCCCACCCTGCTGCTACCATAACTTTGCCATGTAGACCTAACACAGCAGAAAATGTAAAAGATCTACCTCCTCCTGCAGCAAGGAGGAAGCTGGGAAAGGTGGCTCACAGTGCCTAGAAATCAGTAGATGCCTTCATGCAGAGAGTGGAATCCCACTCCACATAACTCATTTTGGGGTAGGCTCAGCTGTCTAGGCTTCATGAAGTCTTGTCACTCTACTGATCCTGATGGGTGCTTGAACACTGAGCTCACCTACAGAATCTTAAATTTGGTCTCTACATAACCACTGAAGGCTACACATACATCTATTTCAAATACTTTAGGATGTTATAATAAGCAACATTTTAAAGAAGAGTTTCTGTATCTTATTGTCCTTCAACTTCTTTCCCTTGTAAGAATTCACCAGAATGCTCGCCAAGGGTAGGATTCAGCTGCTAATAGAGAGGTTTTTTCTTTAGTTTTGGTGACCTACAATGTTTCACCTGACCATACTAGAATTAGGTAAAAAGTCATGAGTCTGTCAGAAAATCAATGTGGTATTTGTCAAACTTGTATGATTACCCTTGACAACCCAAGAGACCTCAAGTGACACTAAACATCTACATGAGGACTGCTGAATCCTGCCCTAACTTTGAGTCTTATCTCTATACTTCATTAATGTGGTATAATAAAATCCTTATGTAATTTACATTGATTTTACATATGTACAAAGCCCTATATCCACAGCGCGGTTTCATGCTGTTAAATATTCAAAATGGAAATTAGGACTATATGCTTTTTCTAATTTTTTAAAATAATAATAATAATAACAATAATAATAATAGCAATAATGATAATAATAAAGCATTTCAACACTAAATATATATTTTAATATTTTGAAAATATTATAATTTGTCTAGTATTATTTAGTCTTTATAAAAATATTCAATGTTATCTAATTAAAATACAGGTAGTTTTACCGCCAAGAGCATATTCCCAGTGATAAACAGCTACAGAAAAATAAGGTATGAAGAACTTTTTCACTTTTAGGCAAACTACTGTGTGTTCTCTAGAAGAATTAGTCTAACAAACTTTTTTTTCTTGCATCTTAATAAGCAATGGGACATACTAAGCAAATAATGATGAGTAAAGAAAAAACCTCAACAAAACAACAAACAGGTCCCATTTAATTTAAAGAAGCAACTAATTAAATGACATGTGAAAAACACATACTAAACAATGTTATTGAGGAAGCTAGCTAGAAATGTTCAATTTATTTCCATAAAAGAAGAAAAAAATCATCCAGACAAATAGGCACAAAATCTGCTAAAGGCAAGTAAAATTCATAATTTTTATGGCAGAATTTATCCCTCCATTAATAACCAGTATCTTTTCAGGATTAAAAATATTTTATAGGGACTGGAGACATATTACAATTAAATTTTAAAAAAGCAAACAACAGCAATTTCATTTCAAAAGCCCAGTTTCAAATGAGATATTAATATATGCCAAACCAAACCAAACAAACGAACAACCCAACAAAGCATAACCTCAGTCATCAGGCTTCTTTACCTGATATGTCATGGACTTAGGCTCAGCAAATACGCCTTAAGTGTGATGCCAGCATGCTGCAATGAAAATATCAACATTCAGGAAAAAACGTTCAGTTAAAAAGAGACAGTAACATATTGGAATAGACTGTCCTTACAGTCCTTCAAAGAGGCTTTAAGTGCCCTGATCAAACTCAGTGTGAGGCCTTCACACACTCCAGGAACAGTCATTAAGTGTAATTCAATTTTTTATAACCTGAAGTAACCAGCTTTGTTGTAAATATCTATATTTGAGCTGATTGATCTGGCTTTTTTAATAACCAGAAAATGACTGGAATATGATTCAGTTGCTCAAACAAAATGTTTTCCGTAATTTGAGGTATCCTGGAGGATCCCAGATTTTTTTTCTGCTTCTGAAAGGCATGAGACCTCTATAAATCCTGTGATAGCTCCTGTCTATGGGCAGATGGGTGTGGTACCTTACAGAATTGGAACTTGTACTGCACATTACTAAAGCCTTCCAACTCTTGTTCTAGTTAGTTTGGCAAAATATTTGATTTCTTATCATGGTTTTAAGTGTTTCTTTTCCATAAGAAATTAAAATACTTACCCTCAGGTAGCCAGTCTATGACATGGAGACATGCCTAAAATTTCTTCAATTACTTCACTCACCCTATCTTTGTAATTGCAGAGTTCAAGATGTCAGGTAAAAATAGTAATTCTATTTCCCTTGTGATCTTGTCTTAATAATAATTTTGGTAGCTGTTCTCAGCACAAAACTGCCATATTTTAAATAATCCTGTCTTATCATGTATCACATAGGCAGCTTGAATGCTTAAATGCAAATTCACATGTATTTCAAAGGTCAATGTTAAGATATGAAATTGTGAGAATTTATATCAGTACCTTCTTAGAAATATCTTTTGGTCCAGACTTAAGTCATAGAACAAAACCTTTACCCTGTACAAGTCTCACACTGTTGCCTGGCATTTAGGTCCCTCTTCTGAAAGGCAAGACTTCTGAATTGAACTCCTTAATAGTTCATTTTGTCTCACTTTATCTGACTGCTTTAAGTGTTATTTTAATCACCAATACGAATCATATCTTAAAACAATCAACTCAACACTATACAGTTGTTTCTAGGCTTTAAAAGGTCTAGGTTTTAGAGCAGAAGGGCTTGCATCTTACTGCTGCATTAGGATGGACTTCAGACATCCCATGAACATTGCTGAAATGCATCCCACTTGGCATGGACTCTGCAGATTGGTCAAAGTGGACCAGGCACCAGGTGTCCACCAATTCTTTTTACTCATACTATCTCTAGGTGTCTGCATTTTCTAAATTGTTATAGAGATTTTAGCCCCTCTGGGATGAAGTCTTGTAAAAACATTTTCTCTTTGAGGTACAGTGCATAACTTGTTGCCAGGTGAGACAGAAATACAAGCAGAAAGTTGCTTCTATCAATATGGTGCCATTTCAGAAACCCTGAAGTGTAGTTTGATTTAGGCCCATCTATAGTAAAATGAAGTAAAAATTAAGAAGCTTTTTTATTATTTTATTTCTTTACTTGAAGCAGAATGCATTTATTCTCATGGTTCAGGTAAAAGTGAAAATGAAAACAAAAAGTGATTTAAGAAAATAGTTCAAAAAATTACCCATATAAGTAGAATTCCAAAATTATTTGTTTAGGTTCTGAATTCTTTGGGATCAGAAAAGGTATCTGTAACAGTAAATAAAGAGTTGACAAACATTTAAAAGTTTTATTCCTTTCTCAATCAATACTCTTTTTTAAATAAATCCAAGTAATTAAATAAGGGAATTATTTTTCTGTTTCCCTTCACGTACTGAATGTTTTATTCAGACAACACATTGCCAGTTAACAGATTTAGATAACAATATTCATATCTAGAGAGGCAAAGCAATTTACAGAACATTAACCATAGAAAGCTATAAAATTTGACCCAGCAGAGGTAATTCCTCAAATAAAATTGTTGCTGAATTGCCAGATACTTTTAGATGGGTATTTCAAAGTTATCTGGAGCCATTATTCCACAACTAATTAGTTTCTTCAGTGAAAAGTGCGTAGTTTTCTTTTGCCAAATACAATGTTCCTGCAGTATCTGATGGTATTGATGTTACTAATTACATACAATTCTAACACACTTGTAATTCACCCCTATGTCCAGTAGGCCTCTGTTTTACTTGCCCAAATCAATAATTAATCAGGACTGCATCATTTTCAATAAAGTTCTCTTAATTTTCCAATCAGAAAGCAGTAAAGATATGTCAAAGTGTATTCTACAGTGTATTCTTTGAAATGACACAAAAAAAAATGTTCAGATTCTTTTGACAGAAGTGTTTCTCTCTCTGTTTTTAACACTCTGTATACACTGTTTTTCCTACTAGGTCTGAGATTGAGGATTCCTCTACAGAGCAGATTATGTTTTGACATTTGCAATACTGTAATCAGTCTTCATCTTATCAAATAACAAGTGATTGTGCCTTAGTCATGTCCAAAGAAGATCAATAAAACTGCTGAAAGGTCTTGTGTACAGGTTTCATGAGAAGCAGTGGAGGGAGGTTGGTTTTCTAACCTGGACAAAAGGATGCTCGGGGGGAACCTTGTCACTCTGTACCACTTCCTGAAAGAAGGCTGTAGCAAGGTGGGGGTCAGCCTGTTCTCCTAGTGACAGAACGAAAGGAAATGATCTCAGGATATCTATTCTAGACCCAATTAAATGTTCTATTCTAGAGTTCTGTGATTTTATTATTCTAACAGCTCAGAAATCTGAGTAAAATTGCATTATTATATCAGAACTTATAAAATATCTTTAATTCTTAATGTAACTTAATTAAAAGTAATATTTGAAGAAAAGTAACTTTTTTCCTTTCATTTTTTTTCCAACATTTTTGCTTTACCCCAAGTAAATCCAAGGCCTATATGCTTATGATTGAGTTCAAAGCTCAGACACAAAAACAAATTCATTTTCTAAAAGGTTCATCTTTATTCTCAACATAAAATTCTGATCATCCCAACCACTGCGATGTAAAGAGTGAAACTAGTCCCCTTCACACTTTTTGCTTAACATTCAAATGTAAATTCTGTATCTGATACTTATTCATTTGTAAACAATTATATTTTAAAATATTTATCTTTAATTGCAAACTTGAATATGTAAGAGTAGAGGTAAAGAAAGATTAAATCCTATGAATGTTTGAATGTTTTAAAAAGTGAAGTATTTTTACCCCCATTCTTTATTTTTATGATGATAGTAGTGATTTCATTTAAAGTTTCATAGGTTAAACTTGGCTTACTGAATTTATGGAGATAAAGTAGTGATTCCACACTTCACAGTAAATCTTTTCTACTAAACATAACAGTTATTTCAGTATAATTTTTATGTAGGATATCCTGAATTCCAGAATGATTCCCTGAAATCTGTCTATTTTACCTGGTAATGCTGAAAATTCTTGTGTTTTCATTTGTTCATAAGTGTGTATACAGCTGTCTATATTTTTTAAAGTTCTGAATTTCAAGCTTTAGGATTTGTTTTTGTTAAATGACAGTTGGGATTTTGAATGTAAGATTTTACATTGGTAGATGTGAAGTTTTTTAGCAAAGGTGCCAAGGATGAGTAAATCAAATAAAATCAGAGTGAAATCTTGCAGTTTGGGTGATACATAGCCATAGATGAGATGTGTCTACATAAAATTCCATCAGTTATCATAACAGGGCCGGGCAATATTCAGAGCAGATGTCATTCTATGAAGCTTTGCACTGCAAAAAAAGTTTGCAGAACTCTAAGTGTGGCATAAAGACATTCAGTCTTATAAAAAGTGACTGGCTTGTTCCTCTCTCTTTGGTGGCTTGCCTTTTTTTTTTCTTTTTTCTTTTTTTTTTTTTTAAACAGTGTCAAACTGTTTGTATCTCAACCCACAGGTTTTCTCACTTTTACCCATCTGATTCCCCCTCCATCTCACTGTGGGTGGTACTGAGTGAGCACTTGTGAGGTGCTGAGTTGTTGACCACGGTTGCACCACTACATGTGCAAAGTGAAGATATTGATTACTCCACAGATCCATAATATTTAGATTTTTGGGTCAGTAACCTGATTTAGAAAAAGGGAAGCTAGCAATAAGCAAGAGTTTGTTGAAAGGGTCTGCTCAAATACTTCTTTGCCATGAGCAAGAATAATCTGCTTTCATTGCCAAATACATCTACCTGTAACTATGATTTGAGAGTCTCACCCTTTTGATACGAGATGCATATTATTTGCATTCATACAGCACCATAAATAATTTTGTTTCAATTTCTTGATCAGTTCAAAAGCTATGTAGCATGCACATATATTTTTTAGTCTTTGAACTTTTTTGAAAGCTATTTTTGACTGTCATTATCTTTTCCTGTCAAAACTGTCAAGTTGCATTAAAAATGAAAGAACACATCTCCTTAGAAATGAAGTACTTGTTGTTATGAAAAGGGAACAACTTGACCTTACTAATGGGTCAGCGAGAGCATTAGCAGAGTGTTTTCAGATATGGAAATGTACAGAATATTTGTTATGACCTTTTCCGACTTCAAGTTCATATTATTGATTGAGATCACAAATCAAAAAATACAGAAATGTAATAAAAGTAAGAAAAGAATAATATGTGTAGCTGAAGTTTCAAAAGAAACCAAATTGCTTAACCAGCTAAGGTCACCACCTATGTATCTGTATTTGATGAAATGCTAAATTAGCTTTCAGTAGTGAACCACCTGAGTAAATACTTTTTCAGTTTGCTTCACTGTTGAAGTTCCCCTACATTATTAGTGGAAAGAGGAGATATGATTAAGAGCTTGAAAGAGGAAAGTTTATTTTCCTCTTCCAGTCTATAGCTAGAAAAATCATGGGAAGGGCATAGAGTTATTTGGTTTAATATGTCATAAGATATGTTTGAACAGAAAAAAATTAAGAGCATGTCCCTATATTGGTCTTTTTAGACAATGGAATCTACTTCATCCTTTCGCAGGTGTCAAATATACAAAATTATATCTGAAGCATGCCTTTATTCCATTTTAGACTAATGGAAAGGAAAGTAATAAATCATATAAAAAATTAATTTCCAGTCTTCTTTTTGTCTCAGAAGTAAACAAATAATTATTCGGGCTGCTTTTTTAAAACTAATAATGAGCATGCTAAGTTTTTAACATATGGTATGTATTAAGGAGTATGTTATATGTATATGTTGATATTCATACAGACATACATATATAACTTATTATAGAGTATATTTGATATATATGTACATACACACCTATATGCTATTCTGCAGACCATAACTACAATGAGAGTAATACCACAATCATTAAGGTTGGTAAACACCTTTAAGATCATGCAAATCAGAGGAAAACACATCATGTTATTAAACTTAAAAAGGAGATGCTGCTCTGTTTTTCAGTCCAGGTATGAGAAAAAAGAAATAGGAGAGGAATGACTTATTTCAGAGCTGTAGCTGAGCTAATGCAATATATTCACCCATATTAAGCCTTTATTTGCATGGTGAAAATGCTCCCGTTGCAGTCAGTAAAAAATACATTGGGCATCTGCAGGGGTGGAGCGGAGCTGTTCTCATACACTGTGTGATTATACAGAATAAAGAATTATTCTTTCAAATCTGCCATGTATTCCTCCTTGAAATTCTGACATGCGTAACTCTAGGATGATGGATAATACATTGGCTATGGTTGACTACACTGACAGGGCAACAAACCCCAAGACAAATTTCAAAAGTGCTTCTTCAGTCAGTCTCCTCAGACAAGATCTTCTGAAATTCCATCTTTATTTTAAAATTTTATTTTTAATAAAACTATTTTATGTTTGTATATTAAGCTGCCAGCATCTAAAAACCGTAATTCCAGATACAATAAAACTATTTGCAGATTACAGGCATGTAAAATAGGTTTCATCTGTGTTTTTCTGCTGCAAATAATAAAAAGTAAGTATCTTGTAAACTTGCAAGTCACTGCTTAAGTGTCACTTCCCTGAAAAAAGTTTGAAAAGCTTTACATACCGCAGTAAACTCAGAGCTGTTGGAAAACTGATTGAAAAATCTGAGGACTTCAGTTCCTGAAGGAATATGTTTTCAAGAGCAAGTACTGTATGTCTCCTTGTGACAGTGATGGTCATAATGGATCCTCAAAGCAAATTTTGGGGGAAGCAGATAACACAATAGCCAAGGTACAAGAGGAGCAATGGACCTACCAAACCATAACGCTGGTCAAGGTCTGACAAGTCACATATGGAAGAAATCATTGGAAGGCAGAAATCATTAGTTGGTATGCAAATATTACTATAAATTAATTGTCTTATTCCATAAATCCTGGGCAGCTGAAACCCCCCTGCATGCCAGGATCTCTCCCTGAGTAGGGACACCTCTCAAGGTTACTCTCTGAGGAGCCACTTTTTAGTCACAAGCCAAAAGCAAAACTGTACTTAATTTACAACAAATTTGCACCACTTTAGTGTAGCTCTCTTTCCCCTTTCATTCCTTCCTCCTTTTCTCCTAATACTATATTGTATATCATAAGATTAATTTTATTTTTAAAATAAAATCTTCATTTAAAAAAGTGGTTGAAAGAGGCAATATCATAACAAATATTTCAAAGAACCTTTAGCTACAAACAAGAATTTCCTTCTCTGACTTCCAAACTTATTTGTTTTTTTCCTTGATTCTGACTTATTGTTGAATTTTCTGCCATTGCTGAAGCATCTGCTGTTTTCTTGTTTATTTGTGCTACAAGTATATAACTACAGCTTTTCAGGCAGTGATTACAGTACTCTACTGCAGAACTGTGATGAATAATCAGTGCACTCACTGTAGAGCTGACTGAGAACCAGAAAAAGGTACTGTGAAAATACTGTTCTTTTTTTATATATCTATTTAAAAAAAAAAAAATTTAGGTTTGAAGAAAACTAAACTTCACAGACTGGAAATGGCAACTACTTGAAACCTGCAAATAGAGCAGCCATTTTAGTGTACAGCACTAAGACTTGATTCTAAGACTCAAGTTAGTTCTCTGAAAAATTCTTGATAACTATTCCTTTTTTGAAGAATATAATTTTGTCTTGAAAAATTATAACCATTTCTGTTCTTTATATAATTGCAATGGAAGATATATGCTGGATCAAATTATTTATAGCACCAGAAGTAGGTCCTGTACTCAAAAGCAAACCTCTATCTCATAGTTCATGACCTCATCATGTGTACCAAAAAAAACCCCAAAAAACCAAAAAAGACAAATTATTAGGCTGGATAAAAATAAATATATTTTGGAATTAAAATGAATGTAAAATTTTGAGTTAGCCTAATTACTTAAGTAAACATGGTTTATTGAATCAAGTATGGAAGTAGGTATAAATCTACCTGTACAACATTTTCCTTCTCATTCCCCTGGAAAAAAGAAAAACAACTTCTGGATTTAAAATAAATTTAAAAGAGGTTAAAAGGTATAAGAGAAAAACAATTTTCTACAGTTTTATAATGCACAGTTGCCAACAAGAAGAGATTTTATGTATTTTAAAAGTTGATTATGTTGATGTATTCTGCAAAAGAATGTTGGAAGTTTACATAGAGATAACTCAAAATTCACTTATTTTCACACAGACAAGTTTGACAGCTTTAAATTTTATTGTAGTTAATTTTCCTTATGTAAAGAATATTCTTAAAGTCAGACTATTAATTGAAAGTAACATGTACAAGGAATAGCGTTTAATCTTTCACTGAAAAGCTGAAAAGATCAATTCAATTTTCTAGAAATAAAGTCATTAAAAAAAATAATTACTAATTTATGCTATATGGAGGTCCTGTTTTTTAGGATTATGTTAATGACTTAGGTTGTGATATAGAAACATCTCTGATGAAATAAATAAGGTACAGTTGGAAAGAGTGTCAGAAAAGAAGATGATGTGGTTTCTACACAGAAATAGAAGTCCTTCTAGAAATGTTTTTTTCTCAGGCATTTTTAATCTGTAGACATTGATAATGATAGAATATTAGGTAATGGGAGAAAAAAAAATTAAAAAAAAAAAAGGACAGTTCTAGAGTCTGGTTTCTGGTTCTACCTGAAGCATAGAGTAATTGATTCTTTAGCCTACAGCAGTTGCTGGAACATAAGCAAAACCTCAGAAAGAAGAACTAAGTTCCCAGCCTAATGCACAATCAAGTATGACTCCATATTACTAGCTGACAGTCCTCAAAAGGAAGGAATTCTAGTATCAAACTTCACTGGTAAAAGGACAAGGAACAGCATGATGCCAGATCAGAAAAATTGTGATATTCAGACTCTAAACATATGCAGGCAAAGAGCTAAAACAGACGACGCAAGTTTGGTCAAAAAGAAACAAAGATATGTCAAACACTTTAACTGTTGACAGTTGTCCTTGAGTTGTTTATAGTGGCTCTTTACTATTTATTCTAAGTGATTGATCACCTAAGTCACATTAGTTTCTGTAACCCTCTTTTGGATTAATGAAATAGTTCAAATAGAAGAAACAAAGAATAATGAACAGTAAATAAACTTCAAACTTTGGTTTAAAGCTCATGAGGTGGTCAAATTCCTTCCTCCAACTGTCATAAGGAATTTAAGGAAGGTCACACAGAGAGCACGTGACAAACTGGGATTGCTGCTTAATCTTCAGCTAAAAGCAGTCCTATTTTTCATAAGATTGCATATCACAAACTGGAAACTGTGGCATGAAAACTGTGCATATCTTTTGATACAGAAGTGTAAAATAAAATTGTTTCTGTTAAGCTTGTTATACCTTCTAGTGTGGAAAACAGGTGAAGCAAAATGCCAAAACCTGCAGATTACCTCCAAAATAACACATGCATTTCACTTCTGATGTCTTATTTTTTTGGAAATCAAGTTATTTATTGCAGCTTTTAAAAACTAATTATACAAATAAAAAAATAATTAACAAATTTTAATTTTAACGTCATTTAACTGTAATTTGGTTATTATTTAAATTATTGGTTTGCTAAAGGGAATTTAACCATCAAATTTAGGTGAGTAAAGTGATACATACAAAACTGAGTTGTTCTCCTTTTTACTGTGCAATTTCTTAAACACATAGGACTGAAAGATTTGTCATTTTCTGTCAAACAAAAAGATAACACATCATTTCACACTATATTTATTTGTATCATCATTTATTATTATGTAGAAAATTCCTCCTTAGTGTCAAAAAAGAAAATTCCTTGGAAATACTGAAGTAATAGATCAACTAATTAGTATCTTTTATACAAAATCATAGCTGCTGTTTAAAGACTTACATTCGCTTCAACAAAATATATTTGTGTTACATAGAAATCATTACAAATAGAGAAAATGCAGTATATGTATCTTTTATATGATACTTTTAGCTCTCACATATGCTTCTTAAATGTACACACAAAACTCAGGACACAGAATCAGAAAAAAGTTAAGCTCATTAGGGGGAAAGTTAATGGATATAAGTAAGCATTTTTACAGAATTTTACTGCCTCTCATAGCTCTCCTGCTTTTACATTCCGAATTAGTTAAATTTAACATACTTTGAAAGCAACTCAGATGGTTTCATTTGCCTGTATAAATGTAGTGTACAGTATATCTGCACCACCAAACTATACAGCTAATCAGTCAGCCGGACAAATAAGAACGGTAGCTTGTATAATTTTGTATCTATCACTTTTTTGATCTATCAAATGGGCAAATTACATTTTCTGCTCATATTATTATAGGTGATTATTTACATATTTTTCTTATTTTGAAGGTTAGATATACTCTTCCCTTACTGACCTTTAGGTTATGAAATATCATGTCTATCACCTCCAAGAGGTACAAATTAAATGACTCAAACAAAATTAGGTGCCATTCAGTTGTATACTCCCACGTCCCTTCAGGAATCACCACAGCTACCACAAAGTCATGATACTTGATGTCATTTTTGAGTGAGTATGGTAAAAGTTGAAGTCAGGAGAGCACTTCACAACAATTTCATTCAACAGGTTATTATTACCAGGGTGTCAGATAATGCAGAGCAAGAGTATTCAGGGAGGTACAAAATGCAGCCTGGAGCTAGATGTGTTGCTCTTGCATTGTTTGTTTTTTTTCAGTTTTTACTGCAGAGTAACAACAAAGAGGCAAAAATTTGCATGCATTAGAAAGAAGGGAAAGGAAGTCTCACCTTTTGAAATATATAAGTAAATGACTATTCCTTGAAGTCAGAACTTTTTCTCCTGTGATTTCTCTTTTGCAGGATACAGAATATAACTTTATTAATACCATGACTACATATCACCAGCAACAGTTATGCAATCAATTTATAAACGTCTTTGAATTAGAGAATAAGAAACTTTATATAAAACATCTAATAGTCTGAAGGCTCTAAGATAAAATGTTTGTTTGAAATGACTGTTGTGGCTTTATTTTTTTTCCTAATGGAATAGCAAGCAGAGTTTAGAGAGGCTTGAGATGTCAGATTTGAAAGGTTTTTTAAATTATTATACAACATTTTTGATAAAGAAAATTTATATTAAAGAAAAGAAAATATGTTAGAAGATATTCACTCTATTTTCCAGCTACTGAAAGCTCTTTCACCTCAACTTCAAGTACTCAAGAATACAATCAATTCTAAACATGATAAATGTTTTGGACACACAGATTTCCTTGTTAGTAATTTTTCATCCTTTGTAAGATTTTTATCCTGTGTTAGATTTTCTCATAATGTATAGGAATCTACAGTATTTCATTAATAATTTTAAGTTCTTAACTCTGTCCTGGAATTTAAACCCTGTGTGTTACAGCCCTGAACTTATGGGTGCCTTAATTCTGCAATGAATTTTGCTTTCAGCAAATAGAGCAGTGAGTGCTCCATATGGAAATAGTGAATTTCACAGCTGAAGCTCATCTACTGTTCTGCCTTTCAACTACTAAATATAAAAGCTGTGAGAGTGTCTAACAGAAACATTCCTGTCAATGCATGGAAGGGAAAGTCAATATTAAGTCAAAAGGAACTGAATTTCACTTGCTGGGAAAGAAAAACAGGGTATGCAAGTGGGAGTAGGTGCAATCAGTGATGTTTACATCTACATAATTAAAAACTGTTAGCTCAGAAGAGGCACAATCCAAAAAAAGTTGTTCTAAACAGTTAGGAAAAATACAAAGTCTTCTTATGAGATGACTTAAGCATTATTTTTATGATGTTTCATTGCAACTGAAGTAGTTATAGCTACCTTATAGATGAGTTGATTAAAATTTTTATCACAATATGGAATATATCTGTCCCACAAAAAATGTGGTATGCCCACTCTGAATGATGTTTTCCACTGAGAATTGTTATTTCTGCTTAATTTAGACTGAAAAACAATGATTAAATACCATTTCCAACAGTTCCACACAGCCATATTTAAGAATAAAAAAGTAGATCTAGAATTTAGTAGGAAAATAAACATAAAACCACATTTCTGTCATCTTCCCTTTACCCATACAAGAGCTGAGATATAGATAATGGAAAGGTGGAGAGATAACAAAATAGTCCCTTTCATTATCTTAGTCTATTTATAGAAGTACATAGGTAATAAAAATATCTAAGCTACTCCCTGTCCCCTACAAAATGGAGTCTGTAAGTGAAGTGCCTCAAAACTTCATTAGGGTAGCAATTTTTTTCCATTATAGAATTAACTATAAGGCCCCAAAAAACTTCACGAGACCAATCTTTTAAAAGGGCTTATGGTTTTCTATGTACTCAGAGTTACACACATGGGAGAAATACTAACACAATATTCTTTAGAGTTCAAAACAACAAAAAGAACTTTACTGGAAAATCAGAGAATTTTGGCAAAAGTTTAGAGCAGCATCAAATCAACATTTATAAAACACTTCATAAAACATTTCACAAAGCATTAACTCAGCTCATTCAACTTAGCAAACTCTGAGCCAACCCGATTTTAAGTTGCTCAAAACTTCAAGAGAGAATTCGAAGAAGAAAGAGAAAAAAAAGATATTGAAAATAGAAATCCCAAGAGGCAGTAGGGTCAAGACAGGCTTGCTCCATCTCCTGCATTAAATACCTTTTGTCTTTCCTGGGCCCTGCCCCCAGGTGGGACTTGTGGTCATTTGGCCACTCAGGAGCTGGGATAGGGGCTCCAGAGGCAGGTGTGGAACATTTCCTATGGTGTGCCAGGGATTGGTGGCCACTGCAGGACTGGGATACATGCCTGGAGAGGGTGGGATTTTCAGGACAGTGCCTCATCAAAGGCAAGGTCTGACCTTGACCCTTCTCCCACACACATGCACAAAATTTTTGAAGCCAGCAGTCCTTCCAATCTATCATAGATCACAGTCAATAGTCTTTCAGTGATTTAGAAATAGAACTTTTAAAAATTGGTTTAACAAATGTCCAATTATATTTGAATTAAATAGCTTTCAAAAAGAGTTCTTGCAGAGATATTGTCAGGTACCATTTTTAAAATTTATTCAGTAATTTAATATTTGATGTGTATCTGTAGGTGAAAAGATATTTGAGAATTTCCTATCGAAATCTGTTGAATGTATAGACCAGTTTTGAAAATTACACTGTTGTCTAAATTAACCTTATTCCAATACAACAAACTTTATAGGAATAATATTCACTGTCACCCATGATATTTATGTATTATAACTAATGCTTCCATACATGTTGAGACAGAAACTTTGAGGGGAATTATTTCACAAATTTCAAGCCTCAGGCCTTTTATCAAGCTCTAAAACAAAGTCAGTTAAAGCTCTTTCCTAGAACTGCAAAGTTTCCCAATCTCATTAGTGCTACTGTGACTGTGATATCGGGAACTAGGGTGCATATTCATACCAGGATTTAGGTCCAATGCTCATTAAAAGCAGGATGGTAGCATTAAATAACTGGTGGTGAAACCAGAAAATCCACAAACTGTAGTATTTATAAAGTTAACAATAGATTTGGACTATTTTCTGATTCTCTTAGGCCATTAGTTCATTAATAATCATCATCACAAAATAACTGCTTGAACACAGACCCCAAACAAACTCTGAACTTGTTATTCTGAATATATTGGATTTAAAGGGAAAGAAGCTGTGTAGGTAATTTTAGAACCTTTAGATGAAGCTGAGATAGTCTGTTAAGGAGAGAAATCACTTTCTTTTGATCAAAAGAATAATAAAAGAACATGACTTACAATAAGCTCAGTGTTAACACTGCTTCCAAAATGCTGGTGAATGTTGAATGTACATCAAACAATTTGCAAACTCAGTGCATTAAGTAGGGATAATGAAATCATCATTAATTCATACATGTAAAAAAGTTGGTCTCAAGTTAAAACTTTCTGCATAAATTTTATGGTGTCAGAATATTTTCTCAGCCTTTACCTTGCAATGAAAAGAGATATTACCACAGAAGTATGAAAATCAAAGGTTTTTTACATTAATTATTTTTCCATACGATTGATTGTATTCAAGATATTTCAGCCTCCAGACAGTGACATAGGGTAAATCATATTTCCTTTCATTTTCCTGGAGGGTTAACAATATTTTGAAACAAGTATGAAAGAAAATGCTTGTTCTGGATGTAAATATTGCTCAGAAAGGAACATGACAAATTTAGCTTTTCTTTATCATTTGTTTCAATGTTCAGAAGTTATAGCACCTTGCATTGCAACTCAATGAGTATCAATTATAATTCCCATGGACTTATATGGGAGATGTGAATGCACCTCATCTCACAGAATGAGGGTGTGCTGGTTTAAAACCCAGCTAGCAAATTAAAGCCATTCAAGCTGCTCCTTTGTTCCCCTGCCCCTTTCAATAATGGAGGAACACTGGAAGAGATTATATGCTTGAATCACAATTAATTGAAAAATTGCAATAACCACAACAATATTAATAAAAGAATGAATAAAAAATACACAGAGTTTTACCCACAAAAGCATGTTCACCACCCAACAAACAAAAACACCTCCCAAAGACAGTGCCTGGCATGGCTTCCCAGACAAAGGCAAAATGGCAACTGGCCCTGGGCTGGGGCCACATCATATTCAGAAAAACAAGGCTCTCTCTAATTTTTCTATGCTCAACATTTTCTTCAAGGAGAAGACTATAATCATGGTGATTTGCTAATTTGATACTTCTTTTTAGAATTTGAAATGTGAAAATAATGTAAAAAAATTGCAGACTGTTATTTCACACATATTTCAGGAAATAAAATATTTGAGGCTATGATGGTGCCCCTTGTCATCACTGAATCTCTAGTCACTAGTGTCTTTTGTTATATTTTCCTGTTTTCTTGCTTTGAATCTTTTAATCTATTTACAGTTTCTATTTCTTTTTTTTTTCCGAAACAGTCTATGAGTTCACACATTTATTTCTGGATCAATTAATATATAATATATCTTAAAATATGGAATTTAAATGTTCTCCCCANTTCTATTTCTTTTTTTTTTTCCGAAACAGTCTATGAGTTCACACATTTATTTCTGGATCAATTAATATATAATATATCTTAAAATATGGAATTTAAATGTTCTCCCCATAGTATTTAGAGACTGGCCTTCCACATTTCATTGGTAATCTCTTCATTTATGATGGACAAATGCTGGTAACTACTTTCTTTGTTAGTTATGCCTCAGTAAATGCATGACAACAAGTTATGGGGGAAATCAGAAATTCTGAATATCAAAACAGATTTTTTTTTTTTACACCAGGATACAACTATTATGATGTAGGTAATAACAAATATTTTATCTTTGATATTGGTGACATGAGTGAGATCTGCCTTTATTTCACTGTAACAATACCTTCCATTCTAAAGTGACATCCACTGTTGTACTAGTAGTTCAATTCATTGCTGCAAATATTCAAGTGAATCTATTTATAGAATTGCCATGAATTACTTATTCATATCAGCATTTAATTTTAAACAAATGAGCAGCCCTTCAACAACAAACATGAATATTTATACAATTAAATTAAGTATCTGTTTTAAGTGTTTCCTTGTAAAAAAAAAATTCTCAACACTACAAAAGATCTCACCCAAACATAGTACATATATATACTCACAAAGTACATGGGACACCCCTCATCCAACCTAGCAGTACACAATGCAAACATTACATTTACACTGCTCTCCCTAGACTTCATTAGTGACTGTCAGTCAGTCTGTCAGCTGAGAGAAATGGTCTCTTTCAGGGTACTATTCATCTGACCTAATTTATGCATCTATTTAAGGGCAAGATTAATTGTCTTACACAAGTAGCTGTTTTTCTCCATTTACAGGAAAGACTGTGGTGATTAATATACACAGTAGTTGTCTACATTTGATCAGAATACCACCCAACAAATCTCTGTTACAAAGTGAAGTGTCATGCAAGAGCCTGAGAGTAGCTCCAGCTGAGTTCCTTCATATCATGCATAATACAATTATACAAGCACAGTTAAAGAAGTAGTGTCCATTAGCTGGACCATGCAATAACACTCTAACAAGGCTACATGATCTCAAAAACCTGAGGCTTGTTTATTCAGAACAAGTATAATAATTTTCAAAACAATTATGCAATGTAAAAATACTCACATAGTGTCATACCTCATGCATAAAAATAAACATAAAGAAAGGTAGGTCATAAATAAATGGCTCATTTTCCTATAATATCAGGGGGAAAACTTGAAAGAAACATGCATTAACAAAAACATTTTAAGCATATTCATCCTGATATAGGATGTAGTCCTGTATTTCCATGAAATTTCTGTTATTTAAATCAAATTTCTGTAAGAATAGTTTTGGTTTTTGTTTCAAACTTTTATATATGAAGGTGTGTGATTTTGTTCTGCTTGTGTATTGGTATAAGCATAGGTGTATGATCAAAGCAAAGTGGCACATCAACCCTACTTGCTTTTAAAAAAATATGCAACTATATTATTTTACTGTTCTTTCACAAATATTTCCATATTTTTCGTATTTCAGATGTAGTTTCATGAAGTATTTACTGAAAAAGAGGTAGACAAGAAAATAAGAAAAATAGGATTGTGGGAAAACAAATGGGAGATGGAAGAGAGCACAGCAGAGCAAGACATTATGGCGTTGGTCGGTTGTAAGCAGGAGCTCATCAATATGAAAAGGCACAGCATATTCAGCTAGAGAGGTCTTTGAAACAATGTGGTTTTGGTTTTGTAAGGCTGCTAAGTAATGTAAACAATAGACTGATTCTGTACTAGTGGGGAAAATTCTGCTTAGAGATGTGACTGCTTAGAGCTGTAACTGCTTGGAACTGTAACAGTGTATAAGGCTGAACTGTGAGAACAGTATTGACTTCAGTAACTTTAACACCCTGTACCTCTGTGCTCGGACTTAAAGATGCTTCAACTTCAGTAAACTGTTTTCGCTCTGATTTCAAGGCTTCGGATTTCAATACCCCATACTTCTATGCTCAGGTGCTCTGTCTTTTTTTACTTGGGATTTATTTTTTTGCTTGGATTACTTTTTGCACCCCTTCCAATATTGAAGTCCTGCCTCTCAACCCCAGCATAAGATTAATATTGTAATATTTCTTCTGTCTTCATTGTTATAATATTTGAAAGACCTTGCAAAATCTGAATTTGGGACAAACACTAGTTAAAGGACTAAACCTCTCTATCTGTGCTTATTTGAATTACGGACCATTTCACTGAAGTCATAGGAAGTATTTTATATAAACACCGGAGTAACTAATAGTTTGTTCAGATTTCATAGCTATGGATTTTTTTCCAAAATTAGTAAAATCTTATTTCAAAGTTCTGAAAATAGTGTTTATGCCTTTGGGATCTATTTTGATGAAAATTCTTGATGTGAATTGTGGAGGGCAAGCATGATAAGCTTCTTTACAAAAACTTCTGTGTCACTCTCCAGAGCTGCATTGAGAAAATTCAGCTTGCACTTACTCTCCACGGAATGACTTGACATTAGATATGATCAGATAAAATTGTAGAAGGGGCAGATTCTTCTACTTGCAATTTTCTGAAAATTGACAATTTCCTTTTAAAAGTGTATGTAATAAATTGGCTATCTTCTGACAAAAGTAAATTCAATTAATAGAACATAGCCACCTGTTGATTACATTAAGATTATAAATGTCTAAAGGGTAATGAGTCCTAGCTTTAGTACCAGCTTGTTACTGATACTTAATCCATTTCACCTGAACCTGCTCTGTGGGGTTTATAAAACATCATGACAAAGACATCAAAGGGATTAAAGTTTACCCATCATTCATCAAAGAACCACTTGAGACATTAATATCCCTATTTCTCAAGAGGCATCTTGAAGCTTTTTCCTTCCTTCTGTACTCTGAAAGTTATTAAGTCTGTCTGAGGGAAAGTCACAATGGGTGATCCTATTACAGTAGTTTCCTAAATCAAGAAGCCACTATACTGAAGATGACCCTTCAAATCCAAACATACTTCAGAATTTTAAGACAGTTTATAATCGGAGGTTTAAAGTACCTTTTTACTATTTTTTTAAATGTTAAAAAAAAAAAAAAAAAAAAGCAAAGCTAGTAATAATCTCTTCTGGGTCAATGTTCCTTCTAGTCTATTAAACCTTGGTCAAGGCTCAGAGCTCCAAACTTTTTAAAGCAATACTTAAAGCCACTTTAAATAGCACTGCTTTCTCTAAAGCTTATCATTGCAGTACGTGATTTAGACAGAAAAGATTTCTGACATTTTGTTATTCTTTCCATCATCTTTCTTTGGTCAATATTCTTTCTTTGTCAAAGTCTCATCAGTCTGCTTTTGTCACCACTTTAACAGTAATGTTTTGTGTCCAATAAAATGTATGTTTCATTTTATCACATGTATAAAATATAAAATTCCACAATTGCAATAAATTCTAATAATTTATGGAGGAATTTTATTTTGAATGATGTCAATAATGCAAAAGATTGACTTTGCTACAGGCTTTATAAATTATGCAGAAGAACATTACTATTTCTGTAGAACCTCATATAATCCTTCAAGATGTTTTAAGAGTTTGCTGAGACAAAAATAAAATATGAAGGTGGGAGTTCCTTTGCTCCCAGAATTCATAGTGATCATATTTAGTAATACTTATTTCTGAGATAGATTTGGAAAAAAAAGACAAACACTGCTAAATGGGTGGCAACTCCTGTTTTCTCTTCAAAATTAATTTAAAAGATCTTTCCAAGCATTTGTATTTTTGGGAGAATTTAAGGTGTCTAAACATAGATGCTTAATACCATTTTGAGATATTCTAAGGTTTCATAGACATCTGCATTTTGTTGACAGATGTAGAATTTAATACATTGCACAATTGCACTGAAGAACAATATCCCATGTTGCCTATGATCACTGATGTTTAAGCAACCAAAACTTGCACATTTCTTCAACAAATTCAAAACTATTTCAATTATTATTTTTGAAGCATAGTTTGAGTTCCTGAGATTTATAGCACAATGCTTTGTCATCCTTTTAACTTTTTTCTTTTTGCTTCTCTCTCTCTCTTTTTTTTTAAGTAAATTACCTATACTTGTGGAATAATCACAAATCACAGGATCACAGAATGGATAATGCTGAAAGAAACTTTTGGAGATCATCTAGTGCAAACACTCTGCTAATTCAAGGTCACCTAGAGCAGTTTGCCTAGGGCCATGCCCAGGCAGGGTTTGAAGACCTCCAAGTATAATGATCCCAAATTTTTCTGGGCCACTTCTTCCAGAAGCAATTCATTTCAAGACACTCTTTGAAGTAAAACATATTTTTCTTATGAGGTCCTGTCACTAGATATTTTGAAGGGGAGTCTAGTCCTATCTTCTTTGCACTCTCCCTTCTAGTACTTATGCAAACTTATAAGATCAAACCCTGAGTCTTCTCCAGACTGAACAATCCCAGCTGTCTGTCCTTATATGAAAGATGCTCAAATTTCTTAATTCTCTTTGTGACCCTCTGTTGAACTAACTGTAGCAGCTTCATGCCTCTTCTGTTCTGGAGAGCTTGGAAAATGGCACAGAAGTCCAGATGTCTTTCACCAGTTCTTAGTAGAGGGGAGAAAACAACTTTCGTTACTTCCTGGTAATACTTTTCCTAGTACGACCAAGGAGGCTTTTGACGTTTCTTTCTGCAAGGACACAGAAGGTGACCTTCAGCAAAGGTGACCTCTGGTTAGCTCGTCCACCAAGACCCTCAGATCCTTTTCTTTAGAGCTGCTTCTAGCCAGACAGCCCTGAGCTGGTAAATGGGTATTATTCCTCCTCTGGTACAGGAATTTTCAATTCCCTTTTATGTACTTAATGAGGTTGCTACTGGCCAATTCCACCAATTTGTTGAATCCCTTGGAAGCTCAGCAGAACCATCTGGTTTATCAAGAACTCTTCCTGTCCTTATATCTTCTGGAGTGGTGAGCATGCACTCAATCCCAGCATCCAATTCCTGTAGATATTACATGGTACTGACCACAGTATTGACATCTGGGTTATTCACCTAAAGCACATTTTTGCCTTGCTCCCTCCCATCTGGACCCTCAATTGAACCACTGCATAGTAAGTTCAATCAAACCTGCCTTCAACCTTCATATTCCCAACCATTTCTTCCTTGTTTGTAATATGAGGTCCAGCAGCCCAGACTCCCCTCGCTGGCTATCTGCATCAGGAAGTTATCATAAATGCACTCAAGAAACCTCCTTGATTGCTTGTGCCCTGCTATGTTTTCTCTCCAGCTGATATTGAGCTGGCTCAATTTCCAAACAAAATCAGGCCTACAAACCTGAGGCTATTTCTTAATGCTGCTGTAGGGTTCAGGCTTGACATTTCTTTGGGCAAAGCTCCCAGCCCTGCTTCCAAGGCACTAAAACTTTTCTACAGTTGCAAATCTACAAGTGGAGCAGTTTCTGATATTGTCATGAGCTTCTAGCCTTTACCATGTTAGGCAAGTCCATTTCCCACCCTCAAAAGTACAGACTCTACCACACCTCATTCAGCAGAGCTGGGCGTTTAGACTCCTCTTATAACTGCAGGGTCTCAGAGAAGGTCCTACTGATTTCTTTCTGCTGATCTCTTGTGTTGTACAGGCTGCTGAAGTTCTCCTCTAACTCCTTCACTTGATGACACATATGGTCCTCCACCTAACTCCTGAATGCAACAAACCCACTTCCTGCTGTTCTATCCAGATGTTGTGGTACATCACCACTATCGCTGAGCTGTTTTATGCTGTCCTCAGCAGAGTTGCTGGCTGCCTTTTCTGCACTCTCCTGCAAAATCTGATGTGAAAAATGCCTTGGTTAACTGCACTGTATTAAAGACTTGTGGTTTCGAAGGTTTAAATTTTCAAAAAAAAAAAAGGAGAGACAGCATAGTGCTACTGTGACGTGTTTTTCTAAGACAACTAGGTGCTTGCTCTTTGCTTATGAGTTTGGGAATACTTTCTGGGCCACCGATTTGTGAGGGAGGCAAATATTTTACCTGCGTTTTCTCTGATCTTACTTTAGTACTCTTAGGTCTCAGATATATTAAATACAAGGTGAGAAAGGATATCTGCAAGCAGAGGTTCCCACCTAGCTTACCACTTTCATCTAGCATGTGTCTGTGTTGTCAAAAAAGGGATTTTCCATTTTTCCTTTCTATTTCAGCTGTTAGTTCTCAGTATCAGCACTAACATCTTTAAGACTGCAAAATTTATCAGATAATATAACACAGTGGAATATATATATATATATATATCATTTTTTTTCTCCCAGTGGAATAGGAGAAACTAGAAACAAAGAAAAACTACAGAGGAGTGTGTGGGCTTGAGTATTTTAACAATGGCCTTGGTTTATGTCACAGAAATAATGTAACTATAGCCCAAGTGAGATTTTTTCCCTTTTTCTTCAAGGTCGTATTTCAGCAATAGAAGGATCAGACAAAATGACAATTGATTGAGAAGTCATAGACAATTTATACAAGTAATTCACTGGCAATTTTAAATCTCTCTGTCATTAAAAGTTCCCAGTGTGACCTAAGAGGGACAATTGAATTTGGGGTAAATATTAATGGAATGATGAATTGTAAAGTAGTGTCTTGCTATCAACAAAGCTGATGTCAGACTACTATCACAGAACTTTCTTTAATGCAGAATGTCTTGATCCGTGTCATGTCTCTTACACTGATTATTCCTTAGACATCTGTTTTCATTACAGTCCTTCTTCCTCCGATGTCATTGAGGATAAGAGCACTCAGGAATATCAAGAATTGAGACAGACTTCACAGTCTGTGTTATTTTTTTCTCCACCTTCCATCTTCTATCTTCTCAGCTCTCTATAAATGTTACTGTGCATGTATGTTTTGTTAATTTTCTTCTCTTGAAGTTTGGAATCATATCCATACAGGAATCAAGTAAAACCTATTGAATTTCAGGGACATAAGAGGAGAAGACACGTTCCAACATTGTTTGGCTGATGTGAAGAAAATAGAGGGAATTTAAATGCTAAACAGATATAACAAAACCTAAGGAAATAATATACCACAATAGAGACCATTTAAGAAATGAGTGAATAATTTTGCTATACAAAGAGATAGTGAGCAATGCGGAGCTGTTTGGAGTTCACTTGAGTTCAATTCCATATGCTACTTTTCTAAAAAGAGGCTAAGCAGAGGTCCATTCAAAGAAACATACCAAAATAATTTAGATCTCAAGATATGAAAATGAGAATATGCTCCACATGCATTTTTTTTGTATAGGAGATATATTTGATGAATGTCCAGAGTAGTATGCAAAATTTCCGTATTTGTAAAAATGTTTTTAGATTTGTGCTTAATTCTTACCTGGCTAAAAAAAAGTACTCAAATTGTCCCTTATGGATAAAGAAGTTGTTAGAAATATAAGCCTTGTCTACCGCCTTTATATTAGTTTATTGCTATAAATTCAACAACAGGCAAAGAATTAATTTGCAAAGTACATGTATTGGTTCACTTGCTGTCTTTGAACTGAAATACAGGGTCAACATGATTTCAGTTAGAATAAATGTAGTCTCATGATGAACACTTCTGAAATTCTCATTCTTGCAAGGGAAGGTACATTTTTCATTTGCCTATCATAATGGGAGGGTATTATACCTGAAACTCACTGATCAGTATTACTAAATAAAATGCATGCTGATTATTTCTGCTAATTAACTCACTCCCTTTAACACCTGTTGAGAACATGCAGTGAAATGTTCCAAGCTAACAAAACTCTCAAGCTGCATTTTCCATCTGCTTATCACTGTCTTCCAAAGAACAGCTGTTTTTCATTCTGCTAGAGTATCTGAGAATCCAATTCTTCTTTCTGCTTGTTAGAGCTTGCACTTTAGAGGAGGATTTTAAGAAGTGAAGACTACACTCATGGGACTACGTTACTGTCAGGTCCAGTAATCTAAGGATCGGTACTGAATGGCGTTGGCAGAACAGCGGGATCAAGGATAAGTCACAAAATGCTGAGCTGTTGGTAATGGGAAACACTTGGAGAAATCCTGGTGTGGTTTTTTTTAACCCTAATTTCTCTGTACTTCACATTAAATGTCTAAGTTTTTAGCTGCTCATGGAGACAAATGATCATTCATCAGGGAAGAAAGATTCACAGCATGAAGTCCCATGAAACACTGTTTTTTTTTTTCTTCTGTTGATCGCCAACACCTAAAACAAAAGTCACTTCTAATTTGCCCGTTTGTGGTCAGTGTAGAGAAAAACGTAATGGATATAAAGGAAATACATGTGCTGGTATTGATTTGTATTTGACTATACTTCACGCCTAGTTCTTATCACAATTTACAAGCACATTTAAACAAGATTCTTCTGTTACGTTTGCACTGTCGTTCAGAGAAAATGGCTATTACATGCATTATTTTGAATTTTCTGCATTGTGGTTTGGTTGTTCAAGGGCTGAGCAAATGTTGATGATTCTAAGCGATGATACACCCAGACTTTTTGACGGGGGGGTGTTGATAAATCTGTCACCTAGCATGTCTGTGTTGCCAAAAAAAGGATTTTTCATTCTTCCTTTCTAAGCTGTAAATACAGTAATTTAGTTTTGAACATTCCCCACACCAGGCCCTAATTACACAAGTATTTAAAATGTGTTATTATAGAACTGTGTTGAAGTATTAGAACCAAAAATATTATAACAATTCTATATTGTGGAAAAGCTCTAGCTTTGATATTAAAGACAACAATTTTTTTCAGAAGCCTAAAACTGTTGATATTAAATTAATTTTAAGGGTATATGTGTGGGTTTCAGTTAAAATATAAAGGAAAAAGGAGAAATAAAAGATGCAAAATAGCCATCAGCAGTATCTTCAGATAAGAAATATGATGAAAATAATAAACAATCACAAGTGGAGCAGTAACTCTCTGAAATTTAACTTCGTTGCAAATATCAGACAAATTAAAAGCTCAGACTGACATCCACAAATATTCCTTTACATTTACTTCCATTATATTCCTTTATATCCCCTTGCACCTTGCACTATTTCCCTATATTTTTCACACTGAATATCTCAGCTTTTATTTCTGAGCAGATATATAAAATATGTTCATGTGAATCTAGGTCTGTAAATCAAAGAGAAAATTTTTCATTCACGAGAGAAAGAAGTTTTTCAAATCTGCATGAGACACACACCATTGGGTAGTACCTCTTTTTCATATGGTACTAAAGCTTCTGGAATTGCATAAATAAGTCCTACTCATCTCTGTGGAAATTTATATTTAGACACTAGTTTAAAGGAATTAGTGGGATGGCCTCAGCTGGCTGCCAGATGCCTACCAAGCAATTCTATCATTTTCCCTCCACCAGCAGGACAGATGGGGGAAATAAGACAAAAGCCCACAGGCTGAGGCAAGGACAAGGAGATGGCTTACCATTTCCTATCAGGCAAAATAGACTCAACTAGGGGAATTCAATTGCATTGATTGCCATTTAACTGTAGCAGAATTGGATACTGAGAAATAAGAAAAAAACTAAAAGCACTTTTACCTCATGCCTCCCCTCTTAGGCTTAACTTCATTCCCAAATCTTCTCTTTCCCCCCACCCCAGGGATAGCATAGGAATGGAAAATAGGGCTTGTGTTCATTTCATAATACTTCATTTCTGCTGATTCTTCCTCCTCCTCTTCTCCTGCTATGGTCTGGCTCTTACAAAACCTTTTTCCCTTTTTCTACCCTGATCTTGATATATGCAGAGCTGTTTCTCTAACATTTTCTGAAATCTCTCTCCCAGCTGCTGTGAAGCATTTTTTTACTTTTTAAAAAATGTGATCTCAGGGGCATTACTGATGTTGCTAGTTGGCTCAGCTTTGTCTAGCTGTGGGTCTGCCTTGTAGCTGGCTGGAACTGGCTGACATGGGAACAGCTTTTGGCAGTTTCTCACAGGAGTCACCTCTACATTGCAAACACCTCCTGCTAGCAAAACCTTGCCATGTAAACCCAGTACAAGGTATTCATCCTGACAATGAATTTGCCTTCCCTCAGGATGAAAAACTTGTGGCTGTATTAAAAGATTATATTCCAAATGTTGTTGATTAATGCATTAAAATTACTGAAATACATATATGTAAAGTAATAACATCACTACAGTAGAGTTTTATATAGGAATAGCTCCAGGGGATTGCATCTGTCCAGAGCTGTAGGAATGATTTTTACAAGTATCAATTTCAGTATGTCAGTGTTTCTTCTTTTTTGATTACATCAGAACATTATCTAGTGTAGACAGCTAACAATGGAAGCATTACTTTTGAGATAGAGAAAAAAAAATCTCAATACTTATCAAAATATACTCCTACCTGGGGTCTTGGAGAATGTCAGTTGCATAACATCATATTACTAAATTTAACAAAGAAAGAGTATCCTTCCTTCTGATGTCGCTAAATAGGTATTACCAGCCTGAACACAATCCATAAATTAGCATAATCTCCTAAATGCCCTTACAGAGCAGTAGGGTAATTCAATAGCTCTCATAACTCTGAAGGCATTTGAGAAGGCCACTAGGCCAGCCTACTGTTCAGTGCAAAGTCACCTATGAATTCAGACTATATTGTCCATATTGTCAGACTATATTGTGCAAGATTTTATCCTTTCAAGTCTTTTCAAGAATATGCAGAAGGAGACCATGCCTCCTCCATGAAGTTATCTGATTAAAGACCTTGTTAAATGTGATCGTAGAAAAACAGGAGAAGGCAACATGTAAAAAGCATACAGAGACACAGGCCTTACAGGCAAACAATAATGGAGACACTGGCAAGAAACAAACCTTTTCACCCACAGTACTTGACAGGCTATTAAAAACTCCAGGCACAGGTCTGGAGAGGATCACCTGCATTTTGTAGCTAAAAAGTGGGAACTAAAGACACACAAGGAGTTGGAATTTTACAGTGAAATTACTAAGGCTGTACAAACTAGTAAAGAAATGTGCAGTGGAAGGAAACTGGTGAGGACCAAAGAGGGAACAGACAGAAAGATGTATTCAAGTATAAAATGGGGACAGTCAGTGCACTTCTGTGTCTGAGCCTTGTGCCTGATCAGCACAGTCTGTCCTGTTCTATTTAATCCTAACCAGTTCTGCATAATCTCTGCTCTATTCTGCCTGTGTATGACTGCTGCAAGGAGTAAGTGCCAGCTACTGGGATCTCGATGGAGTCAAAAGGAGTGGTCAGTCCCAGCTTGTAGCATCTGCATTGCAGTAAATGGGGGTCGTGACCCTTCAGACGCTGGGGTGCCTCTGTTACATAAATGAGTTATGGCTAATGGATTAAGGGGGAAAATAAACAGACCTTAAACTGTCACAGAATGACACATAGAGAGAGACTCATACCTGACTCCAAGGAAGTGGAGCAGGAAAATACCTCTTTATCTACATTACAGGTCTATTTATAGAATCCCAACAATGATCATAGATTGGACAGTGATGGTGAGACCTCTTGACTCCATTGGTTCCATCACAGGTCCATCAATGCTCTCTTCCTCCAAAGAGGAATGCAAAACAATCATTGTTTAGAAGAAAGAGTGTGAGAAAGTGTAAAAAGAATCTGTCAATATCAGAAGGCTGAAACACCAGGGCAACATTAAACTTTCTATTAGATGCTATTTTCTTCATGGCAGAACTCAATTAATCTTTAGTTTTCATGCTTTTCTGTTATGTGAAGAAAAATAGAAGGAAGATCTTAAGTTAACAGTCAAATTCAATATTTTGACACATTCTTTATTTCCATGGGGTTTGTAGTTTTATAAAGGTTACTACTTAGGAAACAGAAGTCCAATTTAGTGGAGTTATTTTATTCTCTTTTTGAAAACATGATTTTTGACTAGAGTTGCCTGTGATTAATAATTCTATCTGACCGTACATGTAGTCTGTATGTAATCCCTATGTAATCTCTATGTCATAGGACACAGTATGATGTAAAAATAAATAAACTAATTAAAAATACCCCTCCTTATTGTGCAAGATGAATTTAAAATAAAATAGTAAAACATTTCTTAAATTTATCCTAATTTAAAAATAAAACCATAAAAATGAACAAATAGTTTACAGAGCAGAATTAGTCACTGTAGTATTTGCTTCTGGATCCTCCTATTCAAAATCTTCCTCTGGCTAATGTTCATGTAACATACATCTATTGGGAAAATTATATTACATTTGTCAATTTTGTCAAGCTTTTTTTTATACACAGAATGTGTCTATTGAACCAAATAACTGTTTTTTTTCACTATTACAAAACTAACATTTGAACTTGAATTTTATTCCAGCTGATATCAGCTATCAAAGAGAGACAGATTATTATCGGGTAGGAGTGAAATGAATGTTTTCTTGCCTTTTCTTTCTCTTCTTATCAGAACAACTCTTTTGTATTCTGATGTTCTCAAAATGCTTTGCTTTTTGATTGATAAACAGTACTTGAAACCTGTTTAATTAAGAATATCATATCAAGCAGCTTTTTTTATTTTTATGGCATTGACATTTTACATTTATTACAGTATTTTTCTTTCTTCTCTTGTCCTCGTCCCTTCCTCTCTTTCCATTATTGTATGCATGCTTGAATACTATATAAAAATTGTATATAGTTTAAGAAATTGAATGTGTTGTATATAAGTACCTTACTACTATTATATTTGTGCATTTGTATTGATTTTTTTCATCTTTCTCTCACTATGCATATTGGTATCTCACAATGTATTCATTCAAACAATAGTCCTTTTTTGAGGAGTCTAACTCATAATTAATATACTGTTAAGTGGATGATTTAGTATCAATAAATTAATTTGTTCAAAGGCTACACTATATGTAGTTGACAATCAAAAAATGCTCTTCTTACAAGCATGTATTCAAGTTTTTTTCTGCATGTGTTTACTGGTATGTCATGTACTTCAGTCTGCAAATGACTACCAATGATTCACTTCAAATTTAAATATTTAGCTGTTAATTTCCATCAGTTCAAATATGAAAGAGCAAATCCTGCAGTATGAATAAATTAACATTGCAGAACAGTTTGAAGCTTTGGATTTTTTCCCTATGCTGGAAATGGAAGGTGACACTTCATATGGTCTCTGTATTGAAAACAATATATAAGCATAGTAACTAAATTATTAATTTTGTTATTTTCATTTTTCCTTTGGGCAACATATAACTATGAAGAGTACAAAAATTTTACTAAAGATTCTAGAAGTGACTGAGAAAATTGCTGATTAATGGTTTTTGCACAAATTTTTACACAAATTACTTGTGTATACAATATTCATTATCCTAACCACTGCATTAAAAAAAAAAAATAAAAGAAAAACTTTGAAAGTCTGAGTTATTAGAAGAAACATCACAACAGCTTCTTGTTAGTAAAGTACTATGAGAAAAAACATTGGTGAATGCACAAGTAGGCCAAAAATTTCACAAAACACTGCTGCCTAAAGATGCACTTTCTAAAAATATAAATAAAAATATTAATGTTTATGAAAGCATAGACATGTCTATCATCACACAAGAAGACTGTTCACTTGCATGACCTCAGATACTGCAAGTCAATTTCTAAAAAGACTAAAGTGATTTTCACTTATCTACTGATGCAATTTATAGAACAATAAAAAAAATGTTAGAATTGGACATTTTTTCCCTCAAGTTTGATTGTGCTGTAGTCAACTGAGGCACTTGTGTTAAAATACAGTCACCCTCTTTAATCAATCAAGAGAAATAGTTTTACTCTGACAGTTCTACTGTCCTTGAGTGAGTTGAGTCTCCCACTTGAGAAGTCAGTCTGCTGAAAATTATATTGTGAACACCAGAGTCATGTTAGAATACTGAGTTCCACCAGGGGGAAAAAGAATCGATTTTGTTTGTTTTCACACAGTTTGCATCAAAATGTTTGTATGGCTATTCTGATTAATGCAAATTTATTTAAAATTTCAAGGTATTTCAGAAACCAACTGCTACTGACAGACTTTGCTAATTAGCATGACTTTGTTTTTTGAAGGGCACCAAATTTAGCACAGATGTGCCTTGCAAATTCATATGATCCAACAGAAACCTAATATTTCAAACTTGGGAGAGAAATGGAGGAAGGTTTTCTGTTTTAAGTGACTGAATTAACCTGCAATGTATGGTGATTAGACTTACAAACAGATCCAGTCTTTTCCCAGCTTAGAAAACACTTTACACAGCCACCTGGCAGGTCCTAGAAGAGCCTGTCCCAAGGAAAGACAGCAGGAGGATTAGTTCAGTTTGTGGGGAAGGGTTGTCAGGGATGTAAGGAATACCAAATGCACCTGTCAGTGTTAAAATATTTCCTCTCCTGAGACATAACTTATCTGTGGGAGAGTGAGTGCATATGCCTTCCTTCAGACACAATCAGTGGCTCCAGACCAGATGTTTGCTTTGAGAACTGTAGGATAAGACTTTAAATTAAAGCAAAAAAGGGACAGGCAGCTAGATCCACCTCAAACTGTGAATGTACCACTGTCTTAACCCACAGGCAGGAGCAGGAGCAGGAGCAGGAGCAGGAGCAGGAGCAGGAGCAGGAGCAGGAGCAGGAGCAGGAGCAGGAGGGAGTGTTACTGCTGAGTGCAGTGGGAGCACAGGCTGTAAAGGCTATTTGGGGAGAATTCTCAGGTTTTGGCGGCAGACCGAGGATTGCCACATATAAGAAAGGTTCACAGAATAGGTAGCCCATAGTGAACTCTAGTCTTCTGGTAAATGGAGGCTTAGATGATGGGCATTACACGCATTCTTCTTTTTGCTCTTTTGTTTAATTGGTCAGTTGGTCTGTCCCAAAGAGGAATGAAGGGTACTGGAGCATCTGTCATGTGAGGAGAGGCTGAAATATCTGTGACTGTTCATTTTGGAGAACAGACGGCTCAGAGAGATCTTAACAAAGGGGAGGGACATACAAGCAAAACAGTGACAAATTTTTCTCAGTGGTTCAGTGAGGACAAGAGGAAATGGCTATACTCTGAAATACACAACATTCAATTTAACGTACATAAAAAGATTGCTTGGTTATTTAGAGGATGTCAGATACAGAAACAGTTTTGTACAGGAACACTGTGAGGTGTCTATCCCTGGAGTAAAATCCAAAATCAAACTGAGCACAGCCCTGGGCAATCTGGTCTAAATGTTATGTATGAGACATGGCTGGGAAGACATCCAAAACTGTGACTGGTAATCAATTATATAATAATACCAGATAGACTTTTCAGAAGAAGAAATATTGGGATCATGAATTAAAATTTGGGACAACTTAGGTTGTAAAGGACCTTGTTCATTAAAGCTGTAGCCAATATACTGAAAATTGTCTCTTCTGTGCCACCAAATAGGACAATAACTGCCTTTAGTAACAATAACTGTACAGCACTGTTCTGTTGGTAAAATGGTATTTGCAACACAGTTTGAACATGACATTGGAAATAGTGGATTCTGTAGAATTAGTGCTAATATGAAGTTGCAACATGACATCTAGCATAGTAACATTCCCACACCTCTGAACTGGACATTAATTATGTACATATAATCTTTTGCTTAGTCCTAATGCTTCTTTATAGTACTTCACGAAACACTACAATTAAACAAATTCTACATTTTATTTCGCAGCCCTTCAGGGGAACATAGAACAGTCTTTGTGTTATTTGAAGTGGTCAATGTATTTTAAAAATACATTCCATATAACAAGTAAAAAAAACCAAGTAAAAAAATTTCTTTATAAAACATATGTCACCCTGATATATATGTATTCACTGAATATTTTTCTATCATTTTATCAAACTAATTTTATTTGTTTTAATATATATGAAAAACATCTAAGCTCTTGTCTAACTTAGTCTTCAGAGGTCAAAGTAATAGAGTAATAGAGTAATATAAAAAAAAAAAGGATGTAGCTAACATGATATATAATGACAGTATGTGCTCTACACATTAAACAAGACTGTTGCAAATGTATGTTGCTGTTGTGTGATATCTGAATATTTCATTGCAAATTTATTCTTCTGCTCTCCGCAGTAGGTCAGCCATGATTTTGTCACTTGAGCTGTTTTTCATTTATAGCCTGAAAGACCAGATAAACTATGTTGATGGAATTTGCATGTGAAACATAATTTGGAACTTGATAAAAAAAATTAAAAAGAAGGCTGAAAAATGAGATAATAATAATAATAATAGGCAGAATATAAATAAACAATATTGAACCATAAACCCAAATTATAATTCCAAATAAAATCTGGCACCAAGGATAGATAAAATTCAGGAAAACACCACAAATCACTTAGTCTTGACCATTTCAGAATGTAGATAAGTACTTAAATATGCCTATGTAATAACATTATTCTCATTCTTAATTGAAAGTGCATAAAGAGTTCTTGGTTTTGGCAATTCTAGGGAAATCAGAGTTGTAGGAATACCAATTGAGGCAGCAGTTTAAAAGTTACATAGCCAGACAAGTAACACAAAAATAGCTTGATTGTTTTAGATGTAGCGACAAAAGAGAAGCTGCCACTAATAAACCAGTGCTTCCCTCTCATCTCATCTTGAGGCAGAGCCTGCTCACCAAGATACGCTTACTCACAGATGTCCCATTAACAAAATGCTGATAATTGGAAGGAATTCAAGACAGAAACCCTAAGAACTAGAGACCTGGCAAATTACTCTATGGATGTATAATGAAAATAACTTACCTTAGGGTTTGATCATTTTAATGAAGTGAACTGAGATTTTTTTCATTTATTCCAGCATTTCATATATCAAAAGCTATGTACGTATCTTTTAGGATATGACTGGCTTTAAGCACTGTAAAAGTTCAACTTCTAAGTAAGGAGAAATAATTTTAAGAGAACAACAAAAAACGTTAGACAATATTCATGGTGAGGTTAAACACAGTTTTACTTTCTGAAAAAATAAGATGTACATAGCACTCAAATCTCAGCTTGTATTAGTTTTAAATTCAATCATAGAATCATAGAACAGTTTCAGCAGGAAGGGAACTTTGAAGGTCATCCAGTACAACCTGCTTTCAATAAGAAAGGACATATTCAGCTAGATCAGGTTGCTCAGATACCTGTCCAAGCTGATCTTGAATGTTTCCAGGAATGGGGTTTTCTCTCCCACATTCCAAGACAATTGTTTTGTCATCAATTGTTACAGACTACACCAATCATTCCCCTAGCTGTTAAAGTCGAGAATCTCTATGGTAAAAGATGTCCCTTTGAACTCCATAAAATTACACTTATATACAGCAGCTAAAGAACTAATATTTTCCCTTTATTTGTTTGTTTTTTCCCTCATTGTCCTGGGAAGGGTAGTACCTCGTTCTTTCAGCAATTTTTTGACTTTGAAAAATATTTAGAACCCCGCAACATAAAAGGTACAGAGAACTTATTTTTAAAAATATTTCAAGATATGGAAGTATATGGACCAATTTCAACTGAAACTATTTAGTTGAATTTTATTGAGCAATAAATGACATATTGTATGATCTGGAAACAACATGAACATTTGAGTATACATAGCCACTTTTTGACAGAAGTTGGGGTTTTTGGTTTTGTTCTTTTTTTTTTCCCCAGTTTTGCAGCCATTAAGGTATGGACTAGAATTTTTTCATAATTCTATTATGTCAGTGTCATAAAGTTTTGGATATATGTTTGTTTAAAAGCCACTCAGAAGGACACCTAGAGAGCATGGAATAAAAGGTTAGGTTTAGGGCTTTGTCCTAGCATTTTTTTCTTCTTTTTCTTTTTTTTTTTTTTCCTTTTCTGTGTGTTGGAGTGAGACATTTTGAAAGCTGTGAGTACGTAAGGCATAAAATCACACTGTCATATTTTTTTAGGGAATATTGAAGTGAGAGATACATCAAAAAGATTTCAAATTGGTTAAGTTAGAGAAAGTATAGATATTGAATATGCTCAGGCTGAGGTTACTCTATGTGAAAAAAAAGCACACAATAAAAATGTAAAGAAATTCTAGCAGTGTGCAATCACTGACTGAGAGATGAATGAATTACAAAAGTGAACAAGCCTACTGAGACATCTTTGTAAAAGAGCTGTTTGAAAGTAATTTTGTTTGTCTCCCATTTCTGACAAAGCAAAAACTGCACATTCACATGAAAGTGAAGGATCTGTTCTGGAACAGTACTCTTCACTGTTCAGTCTATTTACATCCATTGCAGTAAAGTGCTTAGTAAAAGGAGAATGTTCAGGAGGAAGAGAGGAAAGCATTAGTAGATAAATGCTTGACACAAGGGTAGAATCCTGGTAAATTAGGACATAAGAGGAACATGAAATAAAAGCCATAAAATTTGACAGAAGTAAGAAATAATAAAAAAGACAGAGAAGGGAGCATGGAACAGGAGAAAAACAAGAGCATTTATTACTGAATCGTAGAATGTTTGGGGCTGGAAGGAACCTTTAAAGATCATGCATTTTAAACCCTCTGACAGTATTTTGCATTTGACATTAAAGTTTATGAGCCTCATATAGAGGCTGGACATGCTCCTCACACCTGTCATGGAATCATTCAGTCACTTACGTTTGAAAAAACTTTCAGAAAACTAAATCCAACCATTAACCATCATAAAGTCACTCCAAGACACCCAGCACACCAGGTTCACCATTAAAACATGACCCGAATCATCACATCTGCATGTCTTTTAAATGACTCCAGACATGGAGACTCAACCTGGGTAGCCTGTTCAGATGCTTTATAGATTTTCTGTGAAGAAAATTTTTCTAATATGCAAACTAAACTTCACTTAGAAAGCTTTAGGCCATTTCCTTTGGTCCTATCTCGTTACTTGGCAACTTCAAGGAGCCATAAATAGTGATAAAGTCTCCTCTCAGCCTCCTCTTCTCCAGGCTGAACAACCCAAGCTCCCCCAGCCACTCCTCATAGGAATTACTCCCTACACCCTTCACCATCTTTGTTGCCCTTCTCTGGACACTCTCCAGCACCTTAAAGTCTTTCTTGAAGTGAGTGGCCCAGAACCAGACGCAAGACTTGAGGTGTGATCTCAGTAGTGCTGAGTACAGAGGGACAGTCACTGCTCTGGTCCTGCTGGCCACACTATTTCTGATCCAGGCCAGAATGCCATTGACCTTCTTGAGCATCTGGACACACCCATGTTCAAGCAGCTGCTGATCAACACTCCCAGCTCCTTTTCCACTGAGCAACTTTCCAGGAACTCTACCTGCAGTCTGAAGCACTGCGTGGGGCTGTTGTGACCCAGGTGTAGGACCTGGTACTTGGCCTTGTTGAACCTCTTCCCATTGGCCTTTTCCCATTGATCCAGCCTGTTCAGACCCCTCTGCAGAATCTTCCTACTCTTCAACAGATCAACACTCCCACTCAAATTGATGTCATCTGCAAGCTGATTGAGGGTGCACTTGATCCCCAATTTAACATGACTAACCCCACGAGTGAACCCTGGAGGCTGTCACCTGGAACAGACTGCCTGCAAGTAACTCTATTCATGACAACATTTTAAGTTCAGCCATCTACCCAGTTTTTCACCCAGTGAAGGGTATACACTAGTCCAAGCCATGAGCAGCCAGTTTCTCCAGGAGAATGCTGTAACAAAAAAAAGTCAAAAGCTTTACTAAAATCTAGAAATCTAGGTAGGACAATGTCCTTCTGGATGACATCCCTTCCATTTAGCATATAAACTGCACCATTCAGCTTGGTGTCATCTGCAGACTTGCTATATCATTATTAAAGGTATGAGGAACAGTACCAGTCATAGAATGACTCCTGAGTGACACTACTTGCTACTGCTCTCCGTTTCACAGAATCATTACTGTCTTTCCAAGGGAGTCTGCAGAAACCCTCTATAAAGCACTTCCTTGAAGTCTTGATTTCAGATTTAGTTTCAGCAAATAATTATACTGCAACTACTAATTTTCTGCTATCGCATTATCTTGCATTCTTCTAACAAGACTGTTGCAAATTAATTTCCTTGTTTTGTTTGACAAAGTAAAAAAATAGGGTCCTCTGTGTTAATGAGAAGACAAAAATGGAGGCCCTTTGCTGAGGTACCAATTGTGGTTTTTTGAGAAGGGCCAAGAGATTTTCTTCTTTGCTTACTTTGCAAAACTGCCCTGTGAAATATTTTGAATGATTTAGTGGTTAGTAGGTAGTGTCTTGACACCTACAAGACGTATGGTTAACAGCTAGGTAACAGGGAATATCAATTAGAGAAAAGATAAGAAGTGATCATCATGCAAACTTCAGTTATATTTCTGGTTGTGTATATATATAAAAGTGAAAAAAAGATCAATATTTTGTGTCAAAGATGAGTAAAAGTGATTGTCTCAGGTCTGTGTCTCTAAAGACTAGTCCCATCCATACGAGTTTATTTTGAAACTAGTGCTACTGTTCAGCAGACAAAAAAAGAGGTGAGCTAATTTGGAACTGATCTAAAAAGAAAATATTTCAAATTTCCAAGTTGTTGAATGTTCTTAGTTGTGCACACCCCATTCTTCTTTATGTAGTAGTATAGATGCATTTTTAGAGCCAAATACCTGTTTTGATAGGTAACACTAAATTTTTACAGATCATCATCTGTAGGGGAAAGGTGATGGAGAAAGAAGAAACATCATTAGGGAATAATTGAAAGAAGAAGAAAAGAAGGGGAAGAAGAAATCCAGAAGAAATATGTAGATTACTTTTTTCTTTTTTACAGTCCTGGACATTAAGTAGCATCTCTAATACAAACATTTTAAACTATGTAATTAATTTGAACACATAGATTTATCACTGTTTTAATATGTTTATGTCAGTCTAAATGGAAGAACACTGTGAATACTGAAAGTACGATACAGATAAAATTAGCTTGTATGCTATACAAAAAGCTGCGGAAGAAAAGCTTATCATGGCTGTAAGTATTAATAATGACATCTGATGTTTATAATTACAAAGACTTATGCTAGATTTCCAACAATAGTAAAAAGCCAGTGCTCTACCAGACAATTCATGAAACTCATCATTCCTCTACAACTTATGTGCAGGCCACAGTTTTCTTTATTATAATGGTTAAGATATAAGTGAGATTAGATAAAGGTCAAAACCACTCAAAATGTAATTATCTGTCTCAAATGTCACTGGTTTTAAAAGGATAAATGACCTTATCCCTTGTTGTATGTCATCCATCACACCACTTGGATAATCCCATCTAATTTTATGAAATCAGTTTATATGCTTCTTTTATTGAAAGAGGTTTCTTGAGGGAATTATTCTATCCACTTATAATTTGAATTTCTCTCTGGCAGATGGCACGGGATGACAAGACAATAGCCACTGTCCAAAAATGGAAGGAAAAGTGGGGACAACCTCTGTGTTCACAAGCATTAAAGTGCCTTAACAATAAGCACAGGCCTACAACAATGTAGTAGAATTAGGCAGGCTCAGTGCTTCGCTTAGCTCCTGTCTTTACTTCCCCTATGGATAAAATTAATACTGAATTTCCTGTATTTGCAGAAATATACTGTTTCAAGAGAAAAATTTTTTATAATTATAATCATTATTTTATTTTTTACATGAGATCTGATATATGCTTTCAGTCCTTATTTCACTATAATAATATTTTATGCTTGTATTATATTTAAATATGTACCAATACATGCACATTTGTAAACTATTTCCCCTTATATTAGAATTTTTTCAAGAAATGCTGACTTTCAGTGAGGCAAATGAATAGAAATAAAATTGTTTTATAAATCTAGATGATATAAAGGCTCTATAAGAGAAATATTTTGTAGAAGTGTGTACATTAAAGTCAAAGTGGAAGTAGAAAACTTCCAGTTACAATACTAAGATATGGGTGAATAATGAACAACCGTGTAACAAAAATATAATCTAATTAATTCTGTATTGAATGCTTAATACAAAACAAGTCTGTAGAGCCATTGCCATTACTAAAAGAGATTGTCATAGAAATGATATGCACAACTTCCATGTGAGTCCACTGCAAAAAAAAAAAATGCTTATTTGCCAATTATGAATCTTTCTTTTCATGATTAATCTCAATTGCAGACTGAACTGCATTCTGTGTTTTTGCACTGTTCTACCATGCCCTCTATGATGGAGTTGCTTTCAGAGATATATATAAAATTTATTTTTTTTATACTCAACATTTAGTTTTTATTGTTATTTTAATAAAAATTGGGAGAAGAATCATAAATTAATTTGTTCTCAGAATACCAGAGACGAAACAAACAAACAAACAAACAAAAAGCTCTAAATGTATAGGCTGCAGGATGAAGATCCTATTTCCAGTAACTTCCAATTCAGAGATTTTAGTGAATTTCACAACAGTATGTAAATAAGAACATAACAGATTCTAAAAATTGTTTTCCTATTTCACTTGAAATCCCCATCAAGCCTACCATGATTTGACATCTCGCACTTTGATTCACTACTGCTGTGACAGCCTTTATTCATTCAAATTAAGATAGCTTTAAGATAAACACTGATAGTTAATTTAGAAAGCATTTTTACTGTTTTATTGTTATCATGGTTCTTGCATCACTTTGTCTTGAAAAAACTGGTGTGCATCCAATCAGTTTTCAGGTACTCTGGAGATACTCTGAGCTAAAAATTATTCCAGTGGGTGATTTACACTGGGACCTCTTTTTGAGATGCTTGAAATCCAATGCCAGTAGGCACCAGTGCCAGATAACAGTCTCAGTAGTCATTTGACTACTATAAATTTAGTCTTTAGTGTTATCATATTTTTCCATGCTGTCTCCTTCAGGCCAGTGCAGCACTCCTGTCTCTGGTTCCAAACACATGGGCTGCAGCATTCTCAGATAGCTTTCTCCTGAAGTTGTATACAGTGGGAAAGACACAATGCTGTATATAGATCTTGAATCTTATCAGTAGCTGGGACAGTTGCAGTGAAATTTCATGATGGCTATTTGTTTGGAGAGTAGGACATCTTAGCAGGCACATCACTGGCAAACGACACTGGAGTGCAAGCTTTTTCTAAGGTCTTCTTCATATCCCTGCTGATGTCATAAAAAATTATTGGACATTTTGTTACTAGATTTCAAACTACCCTTAATAATCTAGATTCAGTGGGTACATTAATATAAAAATTAGTATCAGATAGAAGCAGAAGGAAGAAAGGAAAAGTAACTAAAATAAGATAAAATATGTGAGGACAAAAGTATAGAAATTTTATAGAAGGGTACATCAAAAGGAATGGCACTGTAAAAAATACATGAAGTGAAATTAATCTTTTGCCAAAATGAAATGGAGATTTTACAGTAGACTTCAGTAATTGAATCTTTCTACTTGGACCACATCATTCCAGAGTATAGGAAAGGAGGTTGCTGTGTTTTCTTATTCTAATATGAAGAACAAATTTTCATTCTTGCATTTGTGCTGATCTGTACATATGTGTGAGTCACACAAATGCATTTACTATGTAAAATAATATTTCATACAAAAAGAACAGTGTGGAGGCCACAATAAATTGTTAATAAATATAAACTGGTTCTTCTAATGTTGCAAATCAGAGTAAATGGTTTGTATATCTTGTGACATAATTTCAGGAGGATGACCCTCCCTTATTTTTCTGTGAATATGTCTCATTGCTTTAATTAAGGTACATTAACCTACCACAACCTCTAGCATCAAATTACCGTGTATGGCATATTTTTCTCCCACTCTGCAATTATATTGGGGTTATAAAATTACAGCAGGACATTTTGTGCTTTACATGTGCAGTAAAAGGTACTTGCACAGAAATAAACAGTTTCTAGTGTATTAGAAAAGACAATTAATCAGAATTTACTGTACTTTTTAATGCATAGTTTCACACTTCCAGACTCAATTAAATATCATGTCCACCCACACCTGGAAATAATTACAATTTAAAAATATGAATAAGAATATTAGAAGTGATTTTGCAAAAGAAATCAATACGGACAACAACTGTAATTAATAGAATAGAATATTTCAGTTGTAGAGTGACCTACAATGCTCCAACTACCTGACAAATTCAGGGCTGATATAAAGTAAAAGCATATTATTAAAATCAGTATCCAAATGGCTCTAAACCATAGACATGTTTGGGTCATTGACCATGCTTGCAGGAAACCTGTTCCAGTGTTTGGCCCCCTTAGCGAAGTCATGTTTCTTGATGCTAAGACTAAAATTCTCTTGGTGCATCTTTGGACCACTCCAAGGTATTGCAACCCTGTATGCCAGGTAATACTGTTGTCCCGGTTTAGGGCAAATTTAGGGAAGGAACTTCCAAAGGAGTCCCTCCAGAAAGCAAATTCAAGCAGCCCTTCCTCCCACCAGTTCAGGAGACATAAATCTCCTTCTAGAAAAGTGGAAAAAACTGTTTATTTAACAAGCAAAATAGTCACAAACATGAAAAACTAATAATATTAAACAATGGAAACTCTCATTGTTCCAAAGAGATGGCAAATTCTGAGAGAGTCCTTTCTGTGAGGTGTAGTTTGGCTCAGTCAGTCTCTTATCAGTTCCTCCTGCGCTGGAAAATCCCACATCCCGGAACCCAGTGTGCCACAAGTGTGAGCTCCTGATGTTCTTCTGGGTTTTCAGTCCAGAGAAGGGCTGATCAGTTCCAAGAAAAAGAAAAGCTGCAGTCTGGGGAACTTCTCTGCCTCATCTAGCTAAAAAAAACACACATACACACACACAAAAAAAAATAAATTAAAAAAAAAGCAGCAAAGGAGAGCTCTCTGCCACTGTCTGTCCATGCTGCAGACTTCACAGTCCAGGAGAGGGATGCGGGGGAGCAAGTGCAGATTCTGAAAACTAACTGAGCACTTCGTCTGCCCCCCTTCACTCTCAGAACCAGTCTTCAATGTCCAGGACTCAACATCCAGCATAAACAGAACAGAAGTCTGGAGATCATAAAGTCACCCTAGGTCAACCATAAACAGACAAACAAACCAAAAAACAAGAAATAAATGAATAAATAAGCATTTTATTCTCCCAAAGGAGAGTATTTTAATTCTAAGTGAAAGAAGAAGATCTCCAAAACATGTACTGGAAAAATAAACTTCAGCAATGCAGAAAAAAATGGGTTCTAGTGAAATATTTTCTAGCCTCCACATCATGCTTCTCTTTGTTTTGAAATCTTACTGCTTCCTTGGCAGTAAATTTTCAGAGCAATATAACTTAGAGGCTTATGACTTCTCTTTATATTCATGTCTTTTTGCCATGTCACAAAGAGAGGAGAATTTCTGCAATGAAATGAATGCTACAGCTGGCAAATTACTCAAGTATCTCTGGGGGATCTCTAAGGATAAAGTTACTGTATACCCACAGAACTTGTTATTTTAGCATTTCATGCACTTCATTTACCTGACTTCAGCATTTTCAGTATTTAGCTCTGCTAAAAATTAATTTTCCAAATATGACCTCCTTATCTACTACTGTGAGATGTGCAAATTTTAAACTGTTTTAAAGACTTATTTTATAGAATTATTAAGGTTGGAGAAGACCTCTAAGATAATTCCAGTCATTAAGCTAGATCTGCCGCATGTTCACTACCAAACTGTGTCCCCAGGTCCTACTTCCACACATATTTTAAACACTTCCAAGGATGGTGATTCCACTATTTCCCTTATAGGACAGCTTGTTCCATTGCTTGATGCTACATAATCAGTAGCCACCATTATCTTTACCATTATTAGTCTCCTGACTAACTATGGAGGAATCATTAGATGCTAATGGCAGTTAAAACAGTAAAATAGAAAATGACTGTCACCCTCACAAAATCAATACATTTCATATGCTAATCATTATTTATGCAATCCCATAGGTGTCTGCAATATGCAATAGGCAAATAAAAATGATAGCAGAATTAGCAACACAAAAAATATGGACATAGAGAGCAGATTATCATCTGTTTCTCTAGGCACTGACAAAGGTCCTTAATCATCCTATTCTACATCTCCAGGCCTTGCTATCATTTTAAATCACAGACAACTTGGTAGACAAAACATTTAAAATCCAGTCATTATAACTAGGATTGGGGTTTAGGGGTGTTTTGTTGATTTAATTTTTTTCTTACGTGTCCTGAAGAGTGCTTTGTATGGTTATGTTTATCTTTGCAGCAATTCTCTTTATCTCCCTTGCTGTTTGGAGATGATGGCTTCAGATGAGGAAGAATCTATTTAGAACAATAGTTTCAACCACTGAACTAAGGACTCAAGAAGTCATAAAATGTGGACATAAGCATCTGGTAAATTTTGAAAACGTTTCTGATGAAATTTAGTGATTGTTTTAGTATACTTCACTGGTCCTTCTTTCTGCCTTTCTTGCTGGAAAATTTGAAGAAGGAATCTGACAAAGCCCTCATTAGACATTAAAATATCTCCATTTGATTGTTTGATCTTGACTTTGAGTTATATATCACTTAAACTGAACCTTACATTCATTATGAAAGAGGTAACCCAAATATCTGTGACTAGTCAAACAAGAAAGAGCCAAAAGTGTATCTTCAAGATTTTATTTCCATTTTGGAACTAAAACTTAACAACTTATTAAATTTCTTTATTGAAGCTGGCTCTCATTAAAATAGATTGCATTATTGGGAAGACATATCTATATAAATGTTTATATTTCTCTGTATGCATATGTGTATATGTGTACATGTATAATGCAGCTAATTTCACAGATACTTTTATTCACTTTTTAAAAGCCAAAAATTAGTTTTAAATTCACAAGTTTAAGAATGTTTTTTATTTATGCAGGATGTGGAAGCAATAGAAAAGTTTGGACTTGTACTCTGCAAACTGGAAAAAATTGGTAGTTTCAAGCATGATTATCTTTCAGAAAAAAATGTTATATATTAAAGTCTTTTCCTTATAATAACTAGTGAAAAAATATAACATTTCTATAACATTTGCAGAACAGATGAGTAATATCTATTGGTCTTGCTAGTGGATTTATAACTTTTGTAGTATAAGTTCACTGCAATAATAGTACAAAGATATTTTGCATTTTTTTTCATAAAAGAAGCTGCCATTTAATACAGTTGTGAATGGGAGTATGAGTATGAAAGGAAGTTAAACTGGTAGCCCTTAAGAAAGACAAATAATATCAGTGAATAATTCATACACATTTTCTGAAATTAAATACTAGCATTTGTTATTTTGCTTAGGCAGTGATTAATATGAACTACTTTGAGTATTGGATTTATCTTGAATTACTTGTAAAGTGCTGACACTATAAGCAACATTTGGTCAGATATGGGGCTCAGAAAAGCTTAGGCTTGCTTTTAAAATGCTCAGCTTGTCCTAGTTTATGTCTGCTTTGCTTGTTCTCTATTTTTTTATCTTTTTATCTTTTTTATTTTATTTTTATTTCTACCTAAAATTATATCGATCAACTTTTTACCAAAGAAAAGTAGCATATTCTCACTCCCATAATTAATGTGACAAAGAAAAGCTGGAAATTTGTATTGATTAGTTTTTGTTTCTCTTATTAACCCAAAGAGTTTAAAGTAGTCATTTTCTTCATAAGCAAAGATTTATAAAAAAATGTTCTTGTGCTTCCTAATGAAAATAATTTGTTTTAAAAAAGCAATTTAATTTTTCAGCTTTCTTTATACTTCTGGATTTACTAGACCACAATATGTTTCATGTTTTGCTTATTCATAAACTAGCAAATTAACACACCTTCCACCACTAAAAAAAAATTCTGAAAGTTTATGATAGCTAAATTCCGTTAGTATTTTTTTGAAATACTTCTGTAAGTACTAATATAACATAAGAACATAAAACCCCTATATCAAGTAGCTTTTATAAAATCAATCATGAGCTCCAACTTAGTGTGGAGAAATGGGTAATTTTCCTGAAAACACACACTCCAATATATATTTACATATATATTTACATGTTAACTTATGCTTTTGATAGTGATCACTAGCTGTCAGTGGGAAATAAATCATTGTTAGATGTATGAAAAGCTAAATCAAGTCATAATCAAATTTCTTTTGAGGAAAATAAATTTAAAATGCATGAAATATTAATTGCTCAGTCAATGATAGCTACTTGGAAGGGTATTGAATACAACTTTAAACTCTCCTTTTCTTTAAGGTTTGACCACACAGTATAAATTCTAGAAATATTACAATATAAAATGTATTATCTTTTTTTTAAAAAATGTATGAAAAAAAAAAAACAAACCAAAAAAAAACCCAAAACCAAAACCAAAAACAAAAACAAATAAACAAAAAAAACCCAAAAAAACTTTCTCTGTTCATATTTTTCAATCAGCAAAATATTTCTAATCTCTGCTTTTTATTTCTCAGTGTGAGCAACTGCATCTCTCCTTTCTTTTTTCCATTGCCTTGCCTTGCTTCACTTCATCTTGCCCTTTTATGTCTTCCTTTACCTCACTTTACCACTCCAAATCTCTTCTGCCCCCAGAATCACTGAACTTTCCCATCAGAAGTTAAAGACTGTCAATCAAATTTGTATCAATCAATCTGTAGAGAATATTGATACCATAGTGTTTGTAAGTGGAGCTTTATGGGTTTGTAGAAGGGGAATTTTGGTTCTCTTCCTTTGCAACAAGGTTGTCCATGACTTAATTGGCTTTAAGCCTGGGACCTTTCTACCCCACCTCTTGTGGCAGTAACATTTCATCAATATTTTAATAATACATAAGGACCTTCAATAAGTCAGGAAATAATATGATATGCTCCAGGAAACACAAATAATATCTACTTGATTTTGTGAAGAATGGACACCCAAAAAAAAAAAACCAGGAGGTAAGTTTGATGGAAATGTTTTCCTTTGCATTGCCCAAATATGAGACACTTTGTTTTAGTATTTCCTCTGGACCTCTGTTTCCAGGATCTTTTTGATCTTTTTCTTTGTTCACAATCTTTGTAAGTATTCTCTTTGTTGCAGCATGTGTTTAATGGGTCTCACCAGGATTCATTGTGAAGCATCTATACCACCACTGCTTTTCCTGTTTATGAATCTATTAAAATCCTGCTCTAATACAACTGTTTAGGGATATATCAACTCTGGAAAATCAGAAAGCAACATGGTCAACGCCCTGTTCAGTGTCTGTTACAGACTGATGCATGGTCACAATATTTTACTAGCTTTTACACTTTCAATAAGCAATCAAGAAATTTCTGCGAATTACACTTTCATTTACACAGTCAGTGTGATAGAATATTCCTTCTTTGATGCATTTGATGCTACTTATCTTTTCATTGCAGAAAATGGCTGTGATGTGTTTTAGGTTTTTTTTCCTCTAATATTAAAATACCAGTTACATATCCCTGCTTACAAGCAGCACTATATGGTTTTGAAAAGTTAGAAACATCTGCTCACAGGCTCAATAAGTGTTATAAGATTTGGATGTTTAAAGCATCTGGTTCTCCGCTCTCTTAGTATCATAAAAAAAATAGCTGCAATAAATATGCTGTTCCCCAGAAGAAGTTTCTTTACTTCATTAAGGAGTTCTGATGCTTATTTTGAAAATGCATAGATATAGATGGGAAGAGAATTTAAGTTGAATGGCTGAAAAGCACAAAATTGATTTTTAAAAAAGCAGGATACTTTGTCTACATGAATTTGGTTGCCTATGGAACCGTCAGAAGCCTGGTAGAAATATGGATGTCTGGATTTGGAATTGTTGCCACTTCCTATGTCTGTTCGGTATGTGTTGGCTTGTACCTACATCTTGTCATATCTTGTTTATTGTTTTTACAAGGATCCAGACTGCTGACTGAGTTGCAGGAATTTTCTAGATTGGATGTAATGAAGTGTCAAGAAACATTTTATTCTGGTTTGGAAATTTGCTTAAAAAAATTCACTATGTCCCTTATTTACTCACATTGGTAGATGATCCTTCTGCTCACTGTCTCAGGGGTTCTCACATTTCCCTAGTTTAAGCCAGAGTAATTTTATCAGTTCTAACTATCTGACTTCTAATTTAGAACTGAGTGAAACAAATGTCTTGTCTGATATAACTGCCATCAACAAAGTATCTACTGAATGCAGAAAAAATTCACCTAAATCTTTATGTACAACAGCCTATGTAGTGCATTATCATTTTTCCAAGGACAAAAGTACATGAAGATTCAACATAAAAATTACAAAAACATGTGAATGATAGAAGATTTCAATGTAAAAAGACTATGCACTATATTTTCTATATTAAATTATCTTAATAGTCCACCTTCTGCTCTCTATTATCAATTCAGGTTGTAGCACTGAGCAAGTGTCCTTGTCCAAATATTTTTCCTTTAACACTGATAAAGTCAAAAGGAAATGAAAAACCTGCAGATTAAAAAGAAACCTCCAAAACCCACAAACAAAGGGAAAAAAAAATCCCAAAACAAAATCCCTAACAAAACAAAAACTCCAAACGATAAAAAAGCACAGGGTACCTCAAATGTCAGGATCTCTATAGAGCTGATTAAAGTGTCATTCTTTCAAGAACAGATAGTTCATGTAAGAGGTAATTACCACAGTGCACTATAAAAAGCTACTGATTGAACCATTCAGCTGTGAAGCCCAGACCTGGATAGTTATAGGTTTTGAAAGCATTAAATTCCAATCTGATAGATATCAAGGACTCAGGCTTTTATTGTTCCTTTCTCTCTCCAAAACAGTCTCATTTCAGGAAGCAGTGGTTGGTGTAAGTATCTTCATTTAAATAAATAGTCTTGAATTAGAAATGTTTATTCACTCCCAACATTCGAAATTCAAGACCATCAAGACTGTATTGCAAATATCTATCTCCCTATTAAAAAGAAAAAATATATATAAGGATAGGTAGATAGATATAGATATAGATATAGATATAGATATAGATAATATAGAAATAGAAATAGATGATATATAGATAGATATAGATAGATATATAGATATAGATATAGATAGAGATATAGATATAGATATAGATAGATTAGATATAGATTAGATATAGATATAGATAGATATATGGGTGAGACCAAATGTCATACACCTTATGGGGCAAAGGGTTCCAAACTTGTTGAAATACTGAAGGTCAAGTATGCAGCAGCATTTATTAGACTGTCATCCATACTTGTATTTCCTCTCTTCCTTAGATAAACAGAGCTTAGAGGACAATGCATAGCAGAGCTGGCTACAGGTGGCTGGCTACCCCAGCTCTGAAGTGGCCTACCTAGTGTTTCTTGTAGTCCTGGGCATGGCATACACTGTGTGAAAGAGTTGACTTTGCAGTGGAGACTCTGGTTGCTGCTATGTGGAAATGCAGGAAGCCTATGAGAAATTATTCGACAGAACAAAACCAGTTTTGGTAGCTTAATGACCTAGGAATAGCACAGTAGCAGGTAATGATATCATTGGAGATGCTTTTATGATGAATTCATTTACTGGGAATTCTCTTTAAACCAACCTATGTAAAGACATTCATTGCTGTTTCAAGAATGACTGAATAGGTAGAGAAACAGACATTATTTACAGTATTTATTCATATTTGTTCAATTAACTGCACTAACAAGGTAAGATGTTTCCATTTATTCCGACTTGTGATGCATATGCAAGGTTATGAAAAGGGATGCAGAAACAATTTTTATTAAAAGGGTCAATATTATAAAAAAGTCATAAGAATGCATAGAAAATATATTTTCTAAGAACATTGTGTATTGCATAAGAACATGAAAAGAGTTAATGTGGGTCAGTTCAAAGGGCTGGACAGTCAATTGAACCCTGTCACTTACACTAAGGAATTATTCTAAGAAATAAACTGGTTTAAAAAAATAAAGTGTGCCTTAGATTTTTCCAAGAATTGGCAGGTTATGGAGTTCTATATCTGGAGATTTCACTCACACCCTCATACTTTTGAAGCAGTGATAGATGCTTTCTTCATTAATTTATCCTGATATTTCTTTGTCGAATTTATTCTACTGAGCTCTATGGTAACTGGTGGAAAAGAGTTCTGCAATTAAAGTATAATGTGTAAAGTATTCATTCTTTTATTTATTTCAAGCAAGATATCTGGTAACTGCATTAGAATTTTTGTGCTAGAAGAAATACTAAATCATAGAATCATAAACTAATTTAGGTTGGAAAAGACCTTTAAGAGCATGTAATCAAAATGTTAGATTGAGTCCAACTTTCATAGTAACTTTTTCTGTATTCAAAATGTTGTGAACATACTCTATAACTTACATTATTTAGCTCCTTTTCAAGCTGAGGGCCTTCATTTATTTAGTATATCTTACTCATTAGTATGGAAACCAAGGGAAAATAACTAAATTTGAAAACTTTATTGTAAGTTAGGAATATATTTTTCAGTTTTCATTAGTTTGTTCTTATCAGCATTAAATTATATCTTTTGTTTTGCTACATGAGCATTCAAAATCATAATACTTTTCCATATTTCATTGTGTTTTGCTTAATTTTTGACCGCCCTGATAAATTTTATATCAACTCCAAATTTTGTCCTTTTTATATTTGGACAGTATGAATGCCCTAGCAATTTACGTACATCCTTGTAGAATTCTATGAACTTCTGTTTCCATTGAGTAATCTGAGCCTTTGTTTGTGCAATTAGTTTCCTAGAATCTTTTTTCTATTGTGAGACCTTGTTTCAAATCTTTGAAACCACTCCGATCAAATCACCACAATTAGCCTAGTAATTGACACTATCAAAAGACTCAAGCATTTCCCACCCTGACTGTACTCTAAAAGAGAAAACAAAAAGCAGCATACCATAGAATCATAGGGTCATAGAATGATTAGGTTTGGAAGGAACCTTAAACCCTCAGCAATGAACAGGGGTGACATTCTCTAGACCAGGTTGTTCAGGGTCCCCCTTCAGCCTGGCCTTCAATATTTGCCGGGATGGGACATCAGCAACCTCCCTGGGAAACCTTCAGTGCATCACCACCTACACAGGAAAGAATTTCTTCTTAACATCTAAACCTTCTCTCTTCCAGTTTAAAAACTTTTCCTCTTGTTCTGTCACTATCTCCCTGAAGCCTTCTCTTCTCCAGGCTGGGCAGCCACAACTCTCAGCCTGTCTGCATAGGAGAGCTGCTCCTTCCCTGTGATGACCTTCGTAACCCTCCCCTGGACCCATTACAACAGGTTCATGTCTTTCCTGTGCTGAGGACCCCAGAGCTGGATGGAGTGCTCCAGGTGAGGTCCCATGAGGGTAGGCTAGAGGGAGACTGTACCTCTCACTGGTTCTACTAGTTCTATGATAATATAATTTAAACAAAGTGGTTTGGGTAGTAAATAAATCATTTAATTAGCTTGTAGTTTCCTGATCACAATAAACACAAAAATAAAATTAAAAAAACCCAGTATTTTGAGACTGAGATTAATTAAAATAATACATCTAATGTGAAAACTCAATTTTATTTTTTTTTTAATTTTAGTTTCTTTGTACACTGTGTGTGTTATTATGATCTTGGTTATTCTTTTGAACACAACAGCAGTGAAAAATGCTACTAAAGGGGTATACATAAAACATGCATCTCTTTATTTAAATATACATGCTAGTAGACCTCATGCATCTGTACTGAGAGCGCTTTCTGTCAGATGGGAGATTAACACCAAAAAAGGAAAGAAAAATCAAATGTGATGAGTGTAGATAGACCTCCACTTACATAAGGAATGATCTGAATTTTTTTTCCCTCAACATTACATTACAACAAGTTTTTTGAGAAACATTACAATGAGTTTTCTGTCATATTTCGATAAAATCAGCATCAGCTTTCTCAAAGGTCTTTATGCTATCCTTTTTGTCCTAGTTTTCCCACTGTCTAGATTATTTACTTTTTCCTAGTAAAGATGGAAGTATAATTATCCCAGGAAGTGTTCAGAATTAAATAAACTGATCAAAATCACAAAGAAATCAAGCAACAAAACCTGATGTCAAAATAATATACTGCAAAATATGTGACCAGCAGGCTCCAAAAAATATGCTTTAATATCTCACTCTATCACATTATTAACCTAACTCTGACTTTCAGAAGTGTTCATTTGGATTAGGAAATTGCAGAAGTCTATCTCTTGAAATCCTGAAGCAGATCTGAATATAACTATCTTCCCATCTTGAATTTGGCAGTGGTATTAACAAATATATTTTCCAGTATACTTATATATTTTTTGTGTGTATGTAATAACAGATAACAAGGTTGACTGAGCTCATTGAAAATGTATTAAAATGTTTTTTATGAAGACATAAGCTTTAACTTTCACCGACCACAAAACAAAAAATTAGCTTTATATCTCCCTGCCTCATAGAATGGTTCATTTCACAGAGGTGCTTACATTGTTTTAAGTGATAAAAGAAATCCTATGGATTGAAGAGTAAAAATGAGATCAGGAGTGCACTTTTTAGGGTTTTTGTGCAGGCAGAGAGAATGCAAGTTATGAATAACATCCATGAATTTTAGGCAGACTGCAGAACTCTGTTAATGGCCTCAGAAATGTTATTATCATACTTGAACAAAGCATCAGCCCAAAATTGCTAAGGTTCCTGTCTTAGTAAAATATCTAAAACTACTTTTCTATTGATCAGGATCTTTAAATAAAGCTGCAAGACAGCTCTGAAAGTTTTTGAGGCAGACATTCCTGGGCCAGAAGTTAGATACATCAAGGAGACACTCATTTTGGGAGTCAGGATGAAAGTAAAATGAACAACCCTGAATTTTAGTTCTTGAGAAATGAAGAACTGGTGATGCAGTGAAAATCACAATATGTTAACTTCAGCAGCCTGATGTCCTAAATCAATTGTTTGACTAATTTGTTTGTTTGTTTGCTTCCTGAGGCAGCCTGGTTTAGCCCTATGGTTTCCCAGGACCAAGAAATTTACTTGGCCTAAAATCTCTTGGCTTTACATAACCACAGTATAGATTGTTTATCAAGACTAAAAGAGTTCTCATTTTTTACTCTTCCATTTCCATTTTTCAAGAACTGAGTAAGATATTTTAAGAAATCAAGTGTTAGAATTCTGGTTTCATCTCCACCCTTTAGTAACTGTCCCTGCTAAGACCCAAGACTTAGAACTGGGGTCTGGCTTAACAGGCAGACTCTATAATTTAGACATTTTTTATCCATCCCTGTCAAAATTTCTTAAGGGAAAATGTTCCTTACATCATGTTCTGAATTAAAAAAAAAAGACTATTAGTAAAAAGTGAATCATTCTTTCAGATTCACTCTACCTGATTAAGGTATTTTTTCTAATTTTAGTTTATTTTTGAATTTACTCTGAGAATACTAGCAATAAGAATCCTACAAGTCTGCTTTGACTTAGCCTATTTTGACAGATTTTTAAATGTTGCTGTTCACCATTCACCTATCTTCACACGAGTAAGAGAAGAAGGAGGGGCAGGGGCATGGGGCACAAATGTTTAAGAACATATTTCCAAATCCATAACCTAATGCAGTCAAAGAATTTTAAGATGGATGTTTAAATTTAAGTAATAAACATACAAGTTTCCTATAAATTAATTTAAAATTTCCTTTGGGTTTCCATGTTCTTTCTGGTTCTAGGTTGCTTAACAGGAAAATACATAAAAAATGACCACATTTGTGAGCATCAAAATTCCAAGAAAACATAAGAAAAATGACAGTGACAGGCTTGTTATTAGTAATTTTAGAGCAGAGAGAATAGCTGTTTAACATAATTATTACAAATTTTGAGTAAAACATGTAAAAGGAATAAAGTAATTAATTTTTTTGAGATTCAAAATGCATACCTACATGCCTACATACCTGCTATTGTCTATCTGAAATCATTATGATAGTTCTGGTCATAAAATAAAATAAAATAAAATAACATAAAATACAGAGAAAACAAAACAAAACAAAACAAATACTAACAACAAACCAACACTAAACAAATATTACAGAGTCAAAATCAGCAAACATTTCATCCCTTCTTCCCAATGTAATTTATAACTTGAAAAATCTTTCTGAGTAGCACTTTAAGGTAAGGTAATGAAACATCATTTTATACAAAAAAACATTTCAGAAAAAAACAGTTTCTATTTAAAAGACAACTGCAACTAAATATAAAGAAACATTCCAAGATGTACATCTCAGTAGAACATGCCAGACAGATACCCTTATTCTTGATCACAATCTTGTTTTCTAAATTAAAGCATGATCCCTGCAAAATATAAATATATAATACAGATAAAACATAATCTCTTTCTAAAACATTTTAATTTAACAGATGCTTGAGTCATAAGTATGGTAATGAAACTCTTTCATTTGTGTGAAACAAAGAATGGTGTTGGCTCATACCTAGTTTTGAATCACAGGACAAACTTCTCTCTGTGGAAAACCAGAATCCTAGAATGTCAATAATTTGTTTTTTGCCACCCTTTTTTAATGAAGATTACTTGTCAAAACTACATTTTTGAAAGCGTGAAGAAATGGGTGATTCTTACATTCTACAAGGTTAGTGGTTTTGTTCTTTTCTCATCTGCAACAGATGAAACAGAGAACTATAAGCTTTGTTCGGCTGGATGTCAATTTGGGTTCTAGTGGTTCACACAGGGATGAGAAAAGCTGCAAATACAGTGCCTGAGGAGAGACCCAGAGGCTCAATGCTGTTAGAGATGTGATAGAGACACATGCCCTGAAGATCCAGGGAGGACTGCAAGGAGTCTGTTGCAAAAAAGAGACAATGAAAACTGTTGGACTAAAATAAAATCTGTTCTTGTGTATAGACTGTAGGAATGAAAAAAAATATTCGTTTACAAGTTATTTAAAATGCTTATTAGCTGGGTTTGAATTTTCTATGTATCAAAAGTTATCTTGTTCTAATTCATACTCTGATAAAAGTCTGTAGAAATTCAAAGACTATGTTGACATTAGTGGAATATTCATTGTAAGGGAAGGGGAAGGTAAATCCACCTCAAGCAATTTATTGTTCAAGGAATTGCCACTCTGCAGAGATTTCCCTCCCTGTATAGACTGCACTTCACTCCAGACTGAGTTTTAGGCACACAGTTTGTGCAATGCAAAACTTTACCTTATATATGCTTAACCATTTGTAAATCCAGCTTAGAAAATTTAGTGAAAAACTGAAAGTATTTATGTAGGAAAGTTGGACAAGTGAGCAAGAAGAAAGAATGTGATTTCTAGATGAAGGTGTAAAGGAAACCATTGGTTATTGTGGCATTCATTGGTTTTTCAACTAAAAAGTTGAAAAGTCTACCATCTGCAAAACAGGTAAAGCAGCTGGTGATCTGCATGAATGTTCATCTTGAGGATTGTATAAGATCACCAATACACAAGTTAAAATGCACACCCCCCCTCGGATCTCTCAAGAAGATGGGTGGCAAAGTTCCTAATTTAGGAACACTCTCAGGGTTTAAAAATAAAGTAAATGCTGAGCTGCACAGATTGTCATTGCTCAGTCACTTCCTATGTGTAAACAGATAGGTTTTTCACCTGGAGGAGTCTGTTTTCGAAAAATGAGATGTCTCTAAAGGGCACGTAACTAAATTTCACCCCAGGTTCTTAAATACCACTCGACTCAAGCACATTGATTTCTTTTTTTTCCCTACATTATATAGATACTTTTGAAACCCTACCTTAGTGTGCTGAAACATTAATAGCTATTAGACAGTCTTCTTTCAATGATTCTCTCAGCTTTCTTCACAATTACATTGTTCTCTTAATTATATAATTAAAACAAAATGTTTATTTTACAAAAGACGAAGTCATAAATCAAGGTACATGGAAGTTTCCAAAGATACCTTCAGGCATATTTAGGTCTTCAAGAGTTTGGAAATTTCAAAGCTTACATAGCTGTAACTGAACTAATAAAATCTCAGTAATTGTCCATTTTAATTGGCCTTCAGCATTCTTAAATGGAAAGCAATTATGTAGAGCTAAAGAACTGAAGTATAGTGTGAGCCTTGAATTGTCTCTGTATAATTATATACAGAAATATGCTGAATATCGTATTGCTAGTAAGTGAAGTGCTGAGGAAAAAGAGCAAATCAAAAGCCCGTATTACAAAGCCAGTGGTTTTCCTTTAGCAAAACCCACACATTTAACATTAACAGTTCATGAGCAGTTCATGCACTTGTATGGTAGGAAATGAACTAAAGGGTAATGTATGGCTGAGGAAGTGTCCCAAAAGTAATGTGACCACATTATTCTAGAGAACAAAAACATAGCTATTTTTTGAAGGTAATGAGATTTTTTTTACTTTTTAATTTTTATTTTTTTACTAATAGCATATGAAGTTGTCTAGAAGGACATTAATGGAACAGAGCATGCTATAACAGCCAACAGATTTCTTATGCAACAACTAATGAGAGCATATAGATGTATATATAGAACAAACACCAAACCCTTCTCCCAAAAAAGCCTCAAAAGTAGTCTAAGCTGGTTCAATGATTTATTTCATTTCACTGTCTGAAATTTTTTGATAGAAAAAAGTAATGCCTCTGACTGATCTCAACAAATGGCACCTCCTTTTGCAAACCTACTCTGATAAGCTATTTCTGTTCATTGCAAAGTCAGAGGTAGAAGTCCACTAAAGCATAATCAGGAAACAGATTGTTGACAGGTTTGGGGGTTCAAACATGAAGAATGAACACTGTAGATCAGTTCAGCATAGTCCAAATTGTCAGTTCATGAATTTTTCAACTGCATTGATTTCTTTAACTGGGAAATTGTTGCTCAGGCAAACATAAAATCAGAGAATCCCAGACTACAAGAATGAGAAGGGAGTTCTGAGATCTTTTGATCCAACTTTGCTTCAGCTAAGTCAGGCTGCTCAGAAATGTGTCTACTCAAGTGTTCAATGCTTCCAAGGAGGGAGACTCCATGAGCAACTAAGTAGTGTATTTAGCTATGCTTAACATATTTAGAGGAACTAGAAGGGGAAGTTCTCGGACATGGCCTAGAAATTACCATTTTCATACAGCTTTAGCACTTCCTTGTAGATCAGTAGCAGTTCTAGCTACTACTAGCTACTACTAGTTGCTACTCAGGACTTGAGTTTGGAACATTAAAGATGCTTTATGGGCTTCTGGCACTTCTACACTAAAATTTATTCTTCATTGTTCTAGTAATATATATGATGTTCTAAAACACAGAACATAGTCTTTAGTAATACTGAATTCTTGGTGAGAAAATCAGAATTTCATCAGTATTTTTTCTTTCTTTTTGACATCTGAAACTTGGGATCTGTGTAAGCTTTACTAAGCTGGTAGCTTCTTCTGTAAAGAAATATAAGAAATTTTTGATGCTCTTGTATTCTGTTCTTTTGAAACTTCTATGAGTTATAAAACTGTTTCATTGTGTGGTTTTCTTCCCTAGTTAAAATACACACACACACACACACACAGACACATATGCATATACATTTATAAATTATGTTCTTTTAGAAGAACCTTAGAAGATACAAGGGAGAAAATCTTTATTTTTGGCTTGATTTGAGCAACTGCACAGAGAGAAACCTCTGTAAAGGAGGAGGAAGACTGAACCTCTAAGAGCAGTGAAAAGTGCTCATATGGAAAATTTTCCAGAACAAAAACATCTTGGAAATTCCCTCTTCAGTAGCTTTTGGGTATTCACATTAAGAAAGAGATGATGGCAGTCCACGTCAAAAGTATGAATACTATAAGACACATAATGAATCTTTTAATTTTTGATTTTAGTCTTTTGTCTTTTTATTTTGGACAATTTCTGTTTGCTATTGATATTTTAAAATTGTCTTCTTACCTGTGATGAGGACCATTATATAAAAATTATTTTTGCAAATGGTTCTAAATCACACATTTTATGCAAGAGCAGAAGCTAACCGTTCCTTTCAGCTCTATGTTCTCATCCTATGAAACTCCTTGGAACAGTTTAGACTTTAACACTGCTTACTTCCCAGACTTTCTACTGAGTGCTAATTTTCCATATTTTCAAGCTTTTCCACCTAAAAGTAAATTTAGATGTTGTACTGCTTCCCACCAGACTAGAAGATGTGATATGAATGCTCAAATCTCAAGCTTCCTGTATTGTTGTGACAATAGACATATTATCTATTGTCATCATACCTAGACACTTGGAAAGGATTTACCTTGTGTTTTATTTTCTGTTTGAGAACTAGTTCTCTAATTTCACCATACAGATTCTCTCTGTACCCTGTGGAAACATACAGGACATTAAGAAGATTGATTCATCCCATTCTGAATTTACAAAATGTGTGAGATAATTGCTTCTAGAGCTATCTATTGCAAAGGCTGTAGTGTGAATGATCAGCTCAGACAAGATAGCAAGATTTTAGATAGCTAGAGAAATTACATGGATCTCACACTGACTGTTGGCTTATGCAGACTATCTCATAGTAAGCCTGTGTTCCCAGTCTTTGATTAAATGTTGGCTGAGATGTGGACAGATTTTTGATTAGGTTTGTCTGCTGGGGTTTTTTCTGTCTGAGATCTGTGTATGAAAAATGATGAGATATGCAAACCCTTTATACATGCTTTTATGAGCATAGCATACTTTCATTTTCATTATGATATTTATATTCCTTTATTAACTATTTGAATTCATGTCTCATAAGTCTGTTAACCTAATGTCAGGGCATTAATACAAAGAGCAAATGTACATGACTATGTATGATTTAGTCATAAACAAATTTTCCTCTATATTTTGCTAAGCTGAATGATATGCATATGCTACCAAACACAGACTTATTTTTGCAGATTAAATTGGAATAAAACTATCTAATTAAGGTAATGTTTCCAAATACCTGTGGATATCTTCTGCCACCAGCATTATGATTTCACTTCCTTACATAGTATTGAACTCAGCAATTTACAAACTCTGAAATAAAAAGCTTACTTCCATGAAAAATGTCATATATAGCTGAAAAAAATGAATGCTCTGAGTTTTGGAAACAGAAATCAGCCCTTATTTTAAGCTTATTTTCTTATTATATACACATCAGAATGCATTATTTGGAATTTCTTCTGCAAGCATATCTAAATAACAATTGTTTACAGCTGTAATGATCTCCCACCAATTTTGATGTTTTTTGTGTTCTGAAAAATTATGTGATGATTTAAGACCAGGACAGAATTTTCTTGGATTAAAAAAACAAACGAATTCACTAGAATGCTTTAGAATAAGGTGTTTACTCTGTGTATCAGGAAGTATTTCAGCTCTGCATAGTTAGAAAAGGTGTCTGGGGCTTTGGGGACAGTTTTTGTTTGTTTGTTTGTTTTTTCTTCTTTTTTTTTTTTTTTAATATACAGTGCAATACTGTTTAATCTTAAATAAAGGTCATGATGGTGCCATCACAAGAGACTGCCCTTGCTCTGAAAAGTTCTTAAGCAATACATAATCCTAAGAAGTTTTTCTTACTTGTAGTTGTCAAGGGAAAAGTCTGTTTTAGTCAAACCAGAAACCAGATCTTGACACATAGTGCCTGGTTAATTCCTATCTAAATGCTCACTAATTCACAGCTTTTTTGGTTTTAAATTTTACATTCTCCATTTCTGTACCTGTTTGGGCAGTACTTAATGTATTTGTAATGCTCTGCCTCTACCAAAGAGTGGCTGTATTATTAATAAAATGGGAGAAAACTGTACATGGGCAAAATTAATGAATGGAAAAGAATAAGATGAACCTTACTATGTTAACAGCTCTTACAGCTATGTCAAATCTACTGCATACTGCATTGAAAACCCTTCCACCATAAAATGTTCTGACAATCACATTAATTTAAGAAACACAAAAGTTTGACTGCACCTGAAATGCTATTAAGCAGTAACTATAATGCAGTAACAAAAGGTAAAAGCTTAGTTCTGTGTGGTGATCTGATTGTGAAGCTCTAAATTTCTAGTCTAGTCACCACCATCTCGTTGGAAACTAAAAATTGCCCTCCCCAAAAAGGGAGGGTGACATAAATATCATAGCAAGCATGGGTTTTAACTAATCTTCCTAGTGTGCTTTATAATCTTATGACAGATGTTCTTTTGATTTTACCAAAGTGAAATAATGGTAAGAGTTTCTGAAGGCATTTAAAGATTGTCTTAGAAAGACTTTTAATATCTTAATAGGTTGCATCCTATTTTATAAATATATTGTCATTTTATATGTTTTTACAGGTAAACCACAAGTGTCTATCAGATATGGGTATGTTTTACCAGGACTGCATTCAACACACACACCACAACCTCAAGACCATAAGCTTTGCACCTTTAGTGGTGTAAGTTTGCTCTGTACATGCATAGCGAGGCAAAACTAGACAAAACTAAACAGGTTTAACTTTAACTTTGATGAGGTTAAATACATAGCATTTGCTTTTCTTTTTCCTCTCTGTAACTTTTTTATTGTGACTCTTCTCCAACAGTCAGAATAGAAAATATAAGCATTCATGATTATAAAAGAAAGTAAAACTGAAATCAGCTAGCCTCTAGAAAATATAAGCAATCATGATTATAAAAGAAAGTAAAACTGAAATCAGCTAGCCTCATCTATCTCAAAATGTATTCCAAATAGTTGAAATGTGATAGTCCCTTAATCTGCCTTCAATTCCTCCAACTTCTACTTTTTATCAGTCTTAGTTCTAGAATTGTTCAGATTTCAATGTAAAAATCATTAATGTAGCAGAACGCAAGCCAAAGGACAAAAACAAGCAAATAAACAACCAAAAACGAGGGAAAGGTTTCACAATTATGACTTGGAACAACCTTGCCATGTCTGATGAGAGTCCCCTTTCCATATAAAGAAAAGAAATAGGACATTTTCATTGGAAATAATAGACAGGGGAAAAGAAAAAGGAGAGAGTTTTTAGAGGCATGGGGATAACTCCCAGTCACATAGGGATGTTTCAACTCCTTAGGCTTCTCAGAGGACATCAGTGGGTAAAGTGGGAGACTGAATCAGGTTCCTATTCATCTCACTTATAAGTACTGACACATTCAAACTCTTGTTACAAAACAAAACAAACCAAACCCCCCCCAAAATTACTGTATTTACAAAGCAAAGAATTTATTCTCAGTCTAATAATATTGAAAATACAGTATTAAAGACAGAACTGTTAAGCAGGGATGTTATATCTGTGTACAGTTTTTCTCAGGTATTAATGCATCTCCTTTCAGTGAACCTTGTATCTGAGGTTCATACTTCTCAGTTTTTGTAAAGAAAAAGATGGGTGGGGAGTTGTGACAAGACATTAGCAATATAAAGCATTTTCTGTCAGAAAAATCCTAGTCATCGTAGTGTCTTCTTTCTGCTTAGTATTATGCCGTCAAAAAAAAAGCATTTTTTCTTATTACAGACTTCTTGTTTCCCAGTTGATGTCTGGAATTTGTACAACTGCCTTCTCCAGCCTTATTTGGCATGAAAGTCTATTGCTTCTTACACAATGGCCACCTAATTTTCTCAGACCCTTACTATGCTTGTGATTCAACAAGCTGAAGCTGCAATAGGTGGGGGAATAGTCACTTGACCAATAAAGTTGTTAAAACTGAGACTGATACATTCTCTGAAAGCCCTGAGTCCCAGCATTTTGTATGTCCTATATTGCCTGATGGTTTTTAGTAGTAATGGCAAAATCATTGTGAAATTTAGCGGAACTGCTGGCAATTCTGGCAGTGAAACTACGAAGCTTCATGCCTAAAACTAGTAAACTTACACTTCTGTCATATCCATGAAGTGCAAATATTATTTTCACGCAAAGAGTGTATGGATTTGTTATATAAAATTATCTACACAAAAAAGAAAATTGTAGGAATGCCTTAATCAGGACAAGGAGACTACAGTCAGAGTTTAGAAAAAAAAAGAGAAAGGGTTATAATAAATGTCCTGTCTATGTAGAGATCTTTGTAGCACTTTAACAGAACAATGAAAAGCAGAGAAATAAGGCATGTCATAGTGTTTTTTTCAAGGCAGTAATAAAGTGTAATAAGTCACAAAAGTAAATTAAATTGAATGCCAATTGCCATTGTAAACCTGTTGTTTTCTGTCCTGTAGTCAGGAATTGTTTGCATTTGAGTTATGCTTAGGGCTTTTTAAAAGCAGGATGTGTTAATCATTTTGATTTAATCTTTGTTAATCATTTTGATTTAATCTTTGTCAAGACCTCAACTACATATTTGGGTTGCCTGAAGAAGCTGTCAGATGATATAATATATGAGAAAGTCCAGAGGACAAACACTACAATAGTCTTATACAGGATATTTTTGCCCTCTTTTTGCTTAAACTTCATTTCACTTAAATAAAATCAGAATAACTTGTTGAAAAATATTACATTTTTAAAAATTGAATATGTATTACGACATCTGTTTTGATTTTTACCTATATTTTAAGTAAATAACTCTGAATTACTTATATTTTACAGTGTTTGATCCTTCTGCACTAACAAATGCAAGAAGAAAATGTAATTTTAAATATCATGGTAAAGGCATTTAAATTTTTTTTTCTTTTTCTTTTTTTTTTTTAATTGACAGGTTCTGTTAAGTCAGCATACACAGACCCTATTTTAAAAAAAAAACAATTAATCACTGATTTCCCCTTCTGATGACCAGGAAATTTTGCTCCAATACATCTCATAGGAGTATTTGACTTAAAATAGGAAAAAGGATTTTGTGATTTTTGTTAATTCCAGCATGCTTAGAAGCTAATGTTGCTTCTTATTTTCAAAAACTTCAAGATGATTTGGGTTTTGTTTACTTGTTATATAGTTGTACTATAAACAGTAACTATAAATATATTTTGAACAAATGAAGTAAAAGATAAACTATAATTTTTAGAAAGATCTGGGTATTTTTAAACAGCAATTTGGAATGAAGAAACACATTAAAACTTTATGATACATGAGATGAAAATTACTATGAAAATTGGGATTATGTTTACTGTATTATTAATTTAGAAAAAAAAGTTTCACTACAGACATCTGATTCTCAAAGCCAGACTAAAAGTTTATTTTAAGTTAAGAGAATCCATTTGTACTATTCATTGAATCTTGGATCGCATTAATATAAAATAGACGAGATAGAAGAGAGTACAAAAACAATTTTGGAGTGTGTGAAAGCTTAAAAATTTAAGATCTCCATTAAAGCATTTTTTTTCCTCAGTCTAATACTGCCATAGTTCTTTCCTTAAAATACAAGATGGTTAAAACAAGGACAGTACATTTGTTAAGAACCTAATGTTTCTGTAGCGTACTGTGCAAGCAGTCTGTTTCTGATGGAGTTGAACCCAGTAGGATTTATGCTGCAGGTTTAAACTGGCAAATATGAGCAAAAAATAAAATGCACTCCTGAAGAAGAAAACTGAGACCAACACAACTGGATTGGGAACACTTTTATATAAATCAATTCCCACATGGTTTCTATCAGTGGATTACTGGAGACATGCATCAGACAAAAACAATCCTTGAATATATCACTGATTTGCATCCTAAAGATGATTAATTTATTATTAGAGCTTTCCAATAGGGTAGAACAGCTGTAAATTATTGAGAATTGCTACAAGATCTAGCATATTTTTATTTCAAAGAGAATGAGCAGCCTTTTTCATTTGGATAGTGTCTCCTTAGGAAACTGATATCACATTTCAACAAACAGATGGATGTATTTCTATAAAATATGGTGCCATCATTTTCTGGAACATGTGTGCTGCAATGAAAGGACTGTGTAGGTGCTCTTTCTGAGCTCCTAGATGGCAAGCTGAGAATTTTTATCAGCAGCTTCAGGGCCGCAACAGACTTACCTACATTGTCAAATCGTGCAGTTCTTGTGTCCTGATTCCTAAGTATCTTCGCTGAATAAATGTGCAAAGTTAAAGTTGAATCGAGTGGATTTCTGGGGCTCAGAGGTTTCTCCTTCCCACCCTACTTGAATATCTGGCAATATCTCTAAGTTCATCTGATACCCAAGGCCAGACTCTGGGCCCTCTCCTTAATAAGTGTCTCAGATCTTGTGCATTTGCAGATGCATGTCTCCTTTAATTAACAGCTTGAAATGCCCCAACAAATTACACACACAGGAAACAGACAGGTCAGACAGAAAAAGTCCAGACTAGTGTGCTGACAAGCAGCTTGTTTATAGATGACCAGCTACATTTATTATCCCTTTCTCTCCATGTCGTCATTCAGATAGTGATAGTTGTTGTTCTTCCCTTACCTACACTGCCTTTGCCCCCTTCCCTTGGAAAGGTTTGTCCCTTCCCGTTTCTCATCTCACATCCAACAACATTTTGTGATCTCTTCTGTTAGTTAAATCTCAGGCTAGTCCCTCAGCATCTGTCTGCATATCTTAGCACACTGTTGCATATCCTAGTTCACACTGAGGCAGAAAAATCACAATCTGAATGAACAAATGATGAAAGAAAAGGAAAATATATTGTTGGTGAGTGCCAAACAATTCACATTTAAAACACAACTAACTACACACATAATTATAGCCTTTAATGAAAACAACCATAAATCATATAACAAGAACTTGTAACTGTAGACAGTGCTTAGAAAACCATAGCTCAGCACAGTTACAGTCAAAAATTGAAGAGTATGTTCTAATACGTAACACATCTGACTATGTGAAGTTAGTTCAATGTTTTTTTCAAACTATGAAAGAAAACAGAAGAATGGGTTCTATGAAGAATAAAGAAACTAATTTATGGGAAATTAAGTTAAAGTCAATGACCAGAATTTCTGCCGTTGTCATTTCTATCTTTCAAAATAATGGCCCACAAGAGCTGCAGTCTGGTATTTTATCTGGTGGAACCACATCTATTTTTTGTCTCCTTCTCCTTCCTCCTTCTCCTTCCTCCCTTTGTTTTTCTTTTTGTCCTTCATTCCACTGGCAGTAGTTAGTTTTCCTTTCCACCCTTGGGCCTGCATGTCCTCTTTCTCCTTTACAGCTCCTCTACCAGTCTCTTGACACTACTGATGTGACACAGACCTTCTAAGATTATTATTCATTTTTTTTCCTTTTTCTGCTTTCAATCATGTTTCAAATAATTTATAATCATATAATTGCAAAATAAAGAGCATATATGCTCTGCCATGTGACAGTAAAACAACAGCAAAAACCATATACAGAGAAAGCTTGAATGAAGTAACTAGCAACTGTCAGTAGAAGAAAAAAAGAAGCAATTACGCATGCAATCAACCTAATCTCTCCTTTCTCAACCACAGAATTTACTAAAAATCAGACTTTCAGATAGTTTTTCATTTGAAGGGGGTAAATTTTTAATCTCTTTAGTGGTTTGTTTTTAGTCATATACAGGATTACTTTTCTGTTAGATAAATGCATTTTTAAACATTAATGGACATTTCTGTTAATGAAATAAAACAGTCTATGGTGCTGTTTCCATAATTTGTTCATCTGAATTTTCCATCCACATGGATCAGTCAATATAACTTTGACAAGGGGTATACAGCAAGTATATGTTTGCTTCAGACTACTTTCCTCCCTGAAGAGAGAGGGTATGGATATAAAGGCCAGGAACTGGGATCTGAGTCATAAAAATTTCCCATTATTTTCTACAGCATCTTGTTCAAATAGACTCTTCTTTTTACTGCTAAGCCAAGCTTAGGCAGTATATGGTTCCAGTAATTTTTATCTGTCTTCGACATTTTGCAGATTTATGATTCCAGATAAAAAAACTTACAAAAGCACATTACACAAAAGATTTGAATTGAGTTCCCTTCAAAAGATGAATGTATGTATGTGTATACATATATATATATATATATATATATATATATATGTG
>VWZS01000157.1:403536-589510 GCA_013397075.1 Rhabdornis inornatus
ATATATATATGTATATATATATATATATGTGTGTGTGTGTATATATATATGTATGTATGTATGTTTGTATGTAAAAAATGTTGCTCTCTGAGCAAGCTTGAACTGAACCAGGAATTTTAACATTGTGGATCATTGCTAAATAAACATGTGAAATATTCTTATTTAAGAAAGGATTGACTAGTATTTGTCCTATACATTTTAAAACTGAGGGGGAAAAATTGAATTCTGTACATTTCAGCAGGTGAGAAAGAAATGAGATCCCATTTATCAAACAGACTTACATTAAGCTTTTTGCATCTGCTTCTCATCAATCACATCTCTGTCATAGGTAGTGCTGCAAAATTCAATAACTTTTCCTTTGAAAACGCCATTGAAGACTGCTTGAGGCAATCAAGAGACATTTCTAAATCCACCAATATGCATTCTACGTATCACAACAGGGCAAAATATACAATCCCAGAGATATCTTTCTTCTGTCAAACAGTTCAGCTGGAATTTGTTTAATCAGCTAAGCTTTGTAACAGGTAGAAAATACAGCAGAGAAAGGAAAAACCCACAACCCCTCCCCCCTCAAAAACTCAAAACAACCCCCAAAAAACCCAAAACAGAACCCAACACTCAAACCCTGAGCAAGAAAGATGAGATACCAATTATAAGAAATGCATATTTTTTCTGTTTGATTTTGGTTTATGAAGAATAAATATTTTTCAGCTGTAACCAAAGCAGAAGCCTGTAAGACTGTGACAACTGGCATGCCTTGGATGTAAATACAAGCAAATATGCTAAACCAGTGTAACTAATAACTGTGTATAAACATTTTTAACGCTGTGATAACACAACTGCACCCAACATATGAGCATTTTAGGTAAGTATGCGAGCAATGTAGTCACCAAAGAGCTAACACCTTTCCAGTTGTACTTCAGTAGTGTGGGAAAGTATGAGAGGGGCCACATAACTTGCAAGATGAGTAACAAAGAGCAATATAAGAGAAACATACTCTAAATGGACAGGATATACTGCTGATAAACCTGGAGCTGATGGCTGACAAAAATCAGTAACAGTACTGGAAGCAGATAAACCCCTCTTCCCTTTTGGCAGTGATTAAGAAGTATAAAAACATCAGACATGAAGAGGAAAGATAGTGAAGACAACAATCCCATTTCTTTCACTGGCAAGTTTTCAAAGACTTCTTATTAGCACAAATCTGACTATAGAAAAAAGAAGAGAAGCAAAGAATTTTGAAATGCAAACCATCTCAGCAGTAAAAGTACAATTTAATTTGGTATAAATATGTTTCTTAGCATCTACCCAATTTCTATCTTTACATCTGTGCTTCCGTTAGAATCCTAATATGTATTCAGCATTGAAATGGTGAGTCATTGTCATCCTGGATAATACTAGATTGATGGGGAAGATTTCTTCCTCCTCACCATAAGATGTACTTGGTACTATTATATCATTTTTTAAGGTGTTTTACTGTTTGCTTCTTCTTCAATGATGTGAAATTTCACATTATGTCTGAATTTATTATATTTGTCTGGTTTACATACATTAGATACCTGCATTTTTTATCCCTGTTAACTCCAAGTCTAATTTTTTTCAGTTCCCAGTCCTGCAGTTCACTGACCATTCAAGAGGTGGTCTTACATCATTAGCATTTTCAGAGCCAGTCTCTGCCCCCTCTCTTGTGTCCTACACACACACACTGCATCTTGCGTCCCTACATTTCAAAATTTTTGTTATTTTACCTAGTCTATACACCTGTATATTAGTACAACAATATGTTAGAGTTACCAGTACTTCATTCTACACAAATACTCCTTTCTACTATGACAATTTTTTGACACTATGCAAACGTATTAAAAAAAAAAATTAATAAGACATAGACACCTGGTCATTAAAAAAAAAAAAAAAAAATCTGTTACAGATAAACCAAGTGAAAAAAAACCTATCAGGTTTTTGACCCTGTCAGGTCAAGTTCAGAAAAAGCCTTACAAGCCTCAGTTCTGGCACTCTACAAACTCATCAAAAAGCCCATGGCCTGCAACCAGCAGCAATATAAATGTCTTTGCAGGACTAGCAAGGAAAATCTGAAACAGAAATGTCTCCTACTGAGGAAAAATTGTGGTTCATCCACACCAGAGGTGTACAATCCTCGGTGAAATTCTCTGGTGCCTTCTTTTCCTTTGTCACTTAGCAATGAGGACGCACCTCCAGCCTAACAAGCCTTGGGAGCAGAGGGTGTGCAACAGCACTGGGCATGGACAGTGCCTGTACCATAACCCTTGCCTCTCTCCAAAATTATAGAGGTGGGTATGTAGACATTTTGACTCAGTGGAAAAGTCAGTGTACAGGAGAAAAACAGAAGTTTCCATCACTACAACTAAACTCTGATTTCATTGTGAAGTGAATGATGACATTTCAGAAATTTATAATGTTCTGGGTTTTGATTGATTTTTGCTCGGTTGGATGTATGCTTTTGGAGGTTTTGGTTGGTTGGTTGGTTTGGTTTGCTTTTTTTTCCCCCCGAAAGTCTTTCTCCTGTAGTTTCTGTCATTGACTTCTTTGTTCAAGTCTTTAAACACATTTTTAATAGAATTTCTGTTGGTTTGGTTTTAGTTTTTAAAAACAGTAAAATACAATTTAAATTAATTTAGATGTCTACATCCTGTGACATATTTTACTTATGTTCTTTTTCTTTAGTAATGTCCAAGCTACTTTACTATCACAGAGACAGTAAGTAAAAGGGTTAAAAAGAAAAGTCTTGTCTGAAGTATCTCTTCATGTCGCATCAGTAAAATTCCATATGACTGCAAATATCAGAGCCTTACATCAATGGTACACAAATCTCAGGGCTTTTTAAATGTTTCATTTCCAGTCCCATCTGGTTTATAAGTGTGAAGACTGAGGAAAGCTTTCAGAAATTTCTTAGCTCAACCTGATAGAATAAAATGGAACAGTCACATTAAAATTTGATTTTGATGTCCTCCTTCCCTTGCTAAAGAATTATGATGATGGTTCTACAGAACATCAAGCAGAAGTTTAATTAGTTTTAATGCCAACAGTTTACTGACAAGTGAGACCTTTAAGTCTGCCACTCTGGAACACTTGACTGTATTTGGAGCAGGCTATCTTCCTAAGAGATCAAAGAAGACAATTTCATATTCTGGATGGAGTTTTCTTAACAATTTTTTAGCACACAATAAATTATAAATATGCTTTACAAGATCACTGTGAGGAATTATTGCTCAAATGGCACTGGAGCTCCCAACCACCTTCTGTTTCTGAGCCTCCTGGTTGTGAAAAGACAAATGAGGAATGAAAGGAGAGTGCTTGTTGATTCAATACCAATTTGATGATAAGCATAAACTGTTTGACATAGAAAAAATTCCAGAGATATCAATTTCATGCCATATGTAATATGTGACAGTTAAAAAGGCTTAGAATTTAAATATGTTTTTAAAATTAATTATACTCTTCCCAAAAATATTTTAGAATTCCTGTATATAGGCTATATTTACATTTTTAATTGGTTATTTGCTCAAGGAAGTGAAAGCAAAATACATTTTTTTTTTTTTTTTTTTTTTTTTTTTGTGTGTGTGAAATCATACAAAGATTGAGAAAATTAGGAAAATATTCACTAGAGCATGGAAATAAACAATAAAATTATAAAATTACTAGTGGTTGGAATACTCATTAAAGGGTAGCAGAAGGCTGTCATCTTCAGTATTTGAACTTTATGGGGGTTAATTACAGTTCAGAAGTGATGCCGTAATTTGCCAAGTTGACTAGATGTGGAACAATCTGTAGGCTATAATTCAAAAAGAAATGATCTATTCATTCAAAGCCAGTGATAATAAGCACACAGAATCAGAAAACTGAAAGGAAGAAAATACCTTGCATCTCAATTCTTTCCTTATACAATGAAGATTTAATTGGTTGATTATTTGCTATACCATCTTCCTGGAAGCACTCAAATGTTTTTAAGTATGCATGAATCAAGTTGTGCAAATGAGCTCTCTTCCCTTAAATTCAGGGCTGACTGGAAACTCTCAATCACCTCTGTGACCAACACAGCAGATTTTCTGTCATCTTGAGAAATACAGAAGTTAAAACATCATCATACATGATGCTTTCACATTGTTCAGGCAGGGCCATTCAGTAGATCTCCATAAAACTTTGAGCAGCTATACTCCATTTCATATTAAAATAATAGCAACGCACAAAGATCCAAAACCTAGACATTTTCAAAGAAGGTTTAATACAGAGTTATTTTTAATTGCAAAATCTTAGGAGATTGTCCTGTTCTTCCGCATAACTGTTACTTTACAGAGCCACCAGAAAAGGCTCATCTCTTTTTATTTTCATGTATGTATTTCAGGTGCATTAATCAAAAGCTTGCTTACAAGGCAGTTTGTGAAACAGAATATATAAACACTCTCAAAAGGAAAAGAAACCATCTCAAGGAATGTTGGTCTGTTTCGAGGTCTCTTGCTCAACTTTGTATAAAACTTCATATTTCAGTTGAAATGAATGACATTTCAAATCAACCTATAAGTTGATTGATTAGTAATTTACTATAGTCTCAAAAAATTATAAGGTTTCTCTTTCAAATTGAATTTTCTGACTGCCATGTAAGTATTTATTGAATGATGAGGGCTTGGAAAACTCCATTCAATAAAATGATGTTTCCCTATGTATCTCAAGGGCATAAATGTTTTTCCCATGTGCAGTTTCTTTCTTGCTTCGGTCCACTACAATTCTAGTTTAATATTCTTATTTAGGTCTTATAGGTGGAATGCCTTGCCTAATGAAATTCCTACTGTATTGCAAAAAGGGTTAATTTTCTATTTCATGGGTGACCCTTATATGTACTGAAAGCACTAGAACTCACAGAAACGTCTCTTCAGTGACCCTCAGGCAACCTACAGCTTTTCTTTGCCATTTGAGGGATGTTATGTCAGAAATGTTCTCTCCTTGTTTCCGGAGAGTATAAAGTAGAGTTATGGATTGTTTTACAAAATTGTGCTAACCTGGAAAAGCAGTCATATTTCAGGAACACTGTGAACAATGTCACCACTGTTACTTCAGGGAAAGCCACAGCCTCAAGGTTAAAAATCTACATTGTATAAATAAGTAGGAAAATTGATATATGTTCGTTTGAAAAGAGAATAAAAATGAAGCTGCACCTATTACAGAAATTAAAGTATGTATAAAAAATAGTGAGAAGTTCAGATATAAAATAATATTATTTTTGAATGCCATTAAAATGTTGTAGTCTAACCCATCTGGCAATTATGCCCTGCACAACCATTCATTCACTCCCCCACAGAGGTATGTGGGGCAGAATTGGAAGAGTGAAAGAGAGAAAATTCATGGGTTGAATTATAGAGAGTTTAAGAATTCAAAGAAAAAAATTGCAAAGATGGAAACTAGAGCCAAAATACAAAAAAGAAAGGAAAATCATGCCAGAGAAAAGTAAATTATGCATAATCCTCAACATTCTCACCACTAACCACTGATGACCAGCCAGTCCTTGAGCAATAGCACCCCCTCAAACTTCATCTCCCCAGCTTTTATTGGTAAATACAATCTGATATTGTACTGAATATCCCTTTGGTCAGTTGGGGTCAACTGTCCCAGATGTGTCCCCTCCCCACCTTTTGCACACCACCAGCCTACTCACTGGCAGGCAGCGTGAGGGGCAGAAAAGGCCTTGACACTGTGTGCTTGACACTGAGCACTGCTATGGAATAACTAAAACATCAGTGTGCTTTCAAAACTATTTACAGCACAAATCTAAAACATAGCCCACGACTAGCTAGTGTGGAGAAATTTAACTCTATCCCAGCCAAAAGCAGGACAATAAAAAATTGAGATGATGGAACAGGAGATCTAGATCTTTCTTACCCTTTAGGCATCCAAAACAGCAACATCGGAAAAAGTGAATATTGAGGGCTGTTCAGTAGAGTTTAAATCCAAGGTAAAGGTATAAGATCTAGTCCTCCATGTGTTACTGGTGACAGGTGAAACATTTCTGAAAGAACATCTTGCAGTGTTTCATACAGCCAGAATGGCCCAAGTGGACTAAAATAAATGAAAAAGTTATGCCTCTGAAGTCTGTTTCAACTGTTGAAGATTTCTTTCTTTGGTATTAATTAGGCATTTAAAAACTTTAATGCAAGTTAAATATCTATTTTAAGGAAGCAATTTTTATTAGGAGGAAGCATTTCCATAATAAAATGAAGTCTGACATTAATTTATTCACCACAGAATCTCATGCATATTTTTGAAGACACAGATAAAGAACTGAGTTCTGAGAAATACAGAGACTGATTTTGCCCTCTTTCACAATGTGATACCTGCATTACTCCCCTTTTTACAAAGCAGAGGTGGAATTCCCACACTCTGAGTGTAATTTCTCTGTCTCATACCAAAACCCTTCTGTGGCCACAGGTCCCCAGATGTCTCTCACATATAGTACATCTCTTCAGAGATATCACTTCTTGATACTCAGTCACTGACAGACATACTTTGGCTCTTGTGATTAATAAACATCTCAGGCAAAATTAGCCAAAATTTAGTTGACTGCTCCATGTTACAACGCTTTCACTATAGTCAGTTGAGAGATGATGGTACTCCAAGCTGCAAGTCATTCCCTCTTTCTTAGAAAACTCTTTTAACATGGGATGAAATGCCTGTTTCTTTCTAATGATTAAAAGAGCAACCAAACTGCTAGCTCACATCTGAATTGTGCTTCAACTACTTTAATATAGGTTTCTAGTACCATTACAAGTAGCTTTGGGGTAATTTTCCTAGCCTATAGCTGCTGCCCCAGAGGAACACATCTTCTGTGTTACTGTCTCTTTAAATTGTAAAGAGTCAGAAAGACAGGTAAATTAATTTTTAACATTGTTCAGGAAATGCCTTGAACTAAAATTTAAGAACTAATTCTCTGTGTCTCAATAAAAGTATTGGCTCCAGCACATCTTGGTGCTGCCAAATAAAGCTCCATGTCAGAACTAAGATGTAGAAATGCAGGCTTTAATCTTTCAGTATCCAGGGCATACTCATGCTGCTCATGTAATTAATTATGGAATGAAAGTTCAAGTTGTAATAAAATTTGAAGTGGCATGAAATAGTTCAACAAAATTGAAACTGGGGGACCCTGCTGATATTAGTGAAGTGCAGAAAGTTGCTTTAAATATTTGTGTCATTCAACAGAGAGATTTTCATTACCTACAATTCCACACTATTAATCCATTTGAAAGAGAAGACTACTGAAAATTCATGACAGGAAATTCATGTAAGGGAATTTAAAAAAAAACCATACAGCTCAGTCATGCTGGTCTGAATCACTGAATTTAGCAGTGCTTCCTGATTGCAATGAAACAAAACAAACTTATGTACAACTGCAAAATGTGGAGAAGAAATATAATTAAAAAGTGTGAGATTGATTGGACTTCCACAGCTGATATAGTTTTGACCAAATGCAGAAATCTAAAGTGCAAACACCATGACCAGAGATATCTCAGAAATACCTCATGGAGAGAAATTCTTCTTGCAAGAGCATAAGTCAGGACATAGCTGAGTCCAGTTCAAAAAGTACATGCTTCGTTTCACTGCCTAGAAATAAACAAAGTACAAAAAAGATGCAAACTTAATAAGCCTTTTAAAATGAGGGGAGAGGAAACGTTGAAATAATCAATTATAATATATTATTTCCTATTATTTCCTATTATTATATGCATGCATCTATTACTATCTCATAAAAACATGCAACATATAGAAACAGAATGGTTTGGATTGAGAAGGACCTTAAAAATTACCTAGTTCCAATCCCTCCTCCTATGGGCAGGAACACCTTCCACTAAACCAGGTTTCTCAAAGCCCCGTCTAGCCTGGCCTTGAACACTTCCAGGGATGGTGCATCCACAACTTCACTGGGCAACACATTCCTGTGCCTCACCACTTTCACAGGAAGGAATTTCTTCCTAACATCTAATCTAAACCTACCCTCTTTCAGTTTAAAGCCATTTCACCTTGTCCTTCATGCTCTTCTAGAAGTCTCTCTCCAGCTTTCTTATAGGTCTCGTTTAAGTACGTGAAGGCTGTTACATCTCATCAGTTTTCTCTTCTCCAACCTTAACAACTGAAATTCTCTCAGTCTGTCTTTCACCTTAAGTCTATGGTATAGTAAATATTGACAATAATAGTTACTATTGAAGTAATACTATTGAATATTTAACATTTTTAAAGTTTTATTAACTAACTGATTAATTTTTAATTAATTTTGTTGCTATGCATAAAACATTAAATGATGTATTTTAAATAACACTGGGTTTATGATAACTATTTTGGAAGTGTTCTTTTTTCAAGAAAATGTTGTTTTGGGTTTTTTCCCCCATATTATTCCTTTTCTTGTTTTGCTTTTGGGAAGTGATTTGAGAATCTACATGCAGATGTTTTGTGCCATGTTACCTGCTTTACTTCTTCGTATCTGTCCTCCGGCTGCCATTCTAGAAGATTGCATCTCATGTATGCCTGATGTCATATCTATGAAATCTAAGGATAGTTAACACAGAAATTGATGTGTCTCTTCAGATATTCCATTTTAGACTATGTCTCACATTTTTCTACAATTTTCTTATAATAGAAAAGTGGACATAAAATATTTCTCTCATATTTATGGAATGTGGATTAAAAATACTTCAAACTAACGATATGTGTGAGGGGAAAAAAAAAATATTTCTATTTGCCTCTCTAAAGAATGTAATTGGTTATTCAACTGCTTTATAAAATGTGGAGAACACAGAGATCTTTTATGTCATACAGTTGTAATAAACTCATTTCATGTATCAGATTTTCATCCAAGTCAAAATTATTGAAGAGATATTTTAAAGTCTAATGGCCACTTTTTCACCACTGGATTTTTCTCAGAGTGTCAATTACAGACACAATCAGTGAGGGACATTATTTCAAGTTAGGCCTGGGGTCAAGAAAGCAGAAATTTATTTGAGGGTCCTATTTTCTTACTGCCTTTTTTTGGTACCAGATATGAAATTATTCAGGACATGACTCTATTTCAAAATGATTAAACGCTAATGTAAATTTAAAAGCTATGGGTGCTCACAACCTTGCTTGAAGTATTGCTTAAGTCCCCTTCTCTTATATCATGTACTTTGTATTATTAAACACTTTCATTTTGAAATGTGGTTTAGGACCACTGGACCTGTTCTTCTGGGACAGCTAACCTTCTTGGGTTTTGATTCACTAACAGACCTGCATTTGAAAAGAAGAATATTTTTTAGGTCTGAAAAGTAATTTTAGAAAACTTTCTTCATGAGAAAGAACCTTCTGATAATCTAATTTGCGATTTATTTTTTTTTTTATTTGTCATAAGTCATTTCTGTTTTTCCTAAAGCTGTCTTTCAATTCAAAGAGTAGTTTTATATAATTATAGACATCAGTCACATTCTCCCTTAGAATTTGTTTTTCTATTCTGAACAAGGCAAATTATGTTATTTTCTGATTGCAAATTTCGATTTCAAACTATTATTTTTTTCTTTGTACTAGCTAAATTTAATTATTTGTGAACCATGGATAACTATAACTATATGCTGTAGTTTCTATAAAGGTCCAATAAAACTTTAAACAGAGACAAAAATCCCAGTTATCTGTTTAATCTATCTTGTTGGGAAAAAAATAATTACAGATTAATTCATCATTCCTTTGCCACACTGATGAAATCCCTAATTAGACAGTTTTCTTTCCCAGTATTTATCTAATAATAGGGTCATGGTTTTTGTTATTAAATCCTTAGTCAGCAATTTTACTACCTTCATTGTTTCATTCAATTTTGTTTAATGTCTGCAAAGATTTTTTTATCTATGGTATATTAATCTTCTATACTGACAAGTATTCACAATGGGTTTCAAAGCTGTCTCAGAAGCAAATTTCATTTACACATATTCAAATCTTATTCCAAGGTAATTCAAAGAAATGCCTCTTTATTATTACCAGATATTTCACTTATATTTATCCTTCCAAGATTACCTGTTTCTATCTTCCTATGAGATAGACATCAACCATTCTGCACGTTGTCCATTATTGCTTATCTTTGCTAATTCCATGTGATACTATAGCAAATATTTCACTGTCTTGGAGGAAAAAGTGATCTACCATATTGCTTGCAGCCAGAAACAATTTTGCTTATCACAGAAATTTCATATTAGTTCTGTATAATCTACCCTTGGTAAAATCAAGAGAATTTTAAAACTAATTACAGTTTTTAGACATCTGCCTTAGATTTTTTTTTTCTTAAATAATATTGCTGAATCTTTGCACGCTAATAAAAGGAGTAGAAAATTTTCCTATTTTTACCTGTTATTGTTTTTGATACTCTGGAACCATATTACACTTCTCAGATTATTAACGATGAAGGCACAGTGCTACCCCATTTTGTTATGATCCCATTTTTTTATATGTTTGTTTTGGATCTGATCTAGATCATATACACCTCTTTTAGCTTTTACACTGTTCTTACATCCCATTTGTTACTGACTTCCATGCTCTTAGACAATTAGTGACTCTGAAATCTTTTTAGAGACATGATAATAATGCCTTTTTAGAGTTCCCTGTGCACTAAATGGCAAAAGATGACAGATATGCCTGGCCCTTTTCTTCTCAACGGGCTCCCTAATAAAATGTCAGCCATTTAAAAAAAACCCATAACATAAAACTAAATTAAAAGTAAATTCCAAACAAACCCCACAACAAAATAAGACATCTCAGCACTAAACTAAAGAGGTTGAGAGACCAATTTGTAGGACTAAAGCCAAGTAGTCCATGCTGCTTAGGCCTATCCCTCTCTATAGGAGACACATCTTTGAAAAAAGTGGATGCGGTGGTCCAAACAAGCAGGAAATGCACTAACAGCTTAAATAATGGGAAAATGATTCCTGGACATCTTTTATTTTAATAGGCAGAAGAAATGAAAGGAAGCAGCTTTTATATAACTCTTTTACTTTGCACTGTTTCTTTTCATGCAGGTCCATGTTTTCAGGCTTGATTTCAGTCAACTCAGTGACTGGCACAGAGTTCTACATAGCCTCCTTTATTTTTTTCCATAGGAAATTACTTTTTGAAGCCCTTCTGTTCTACTGTTCCCTGTTTTTCTGAATTGGAAATCTTTAATCTCCTCTTCTGTCTGACAAAACCACAACCTTTTGAAATTTCCTCTCCTTTTCAATACCAAGCATACTGTTTGCTCTTCCAGAAAATCCCTCTTTCCCCAGAGATAAGAGAATATTAAAATGTTTACAAAGATATCATCTGTCACACTTGATGTGAATTTCAGGTGCTGGAAAATGCTGTGGGGATTTATAGTAAATCAGAGGAATGAAGTAGGTCAATGAAGTTAACCGAATATATTCACATTAATTATTTCCCATATGAAATATCATCTCTTGCACGGATGTTTATGAGTGTTGAATAAAAAAATCGATAACTTATTGAGATCTTCACATAATTAAGACTTGCTTAGGGAATCACATCACTCAAGCAGGATGATAGGTCACTACATGGATGGAAACAGGAGTCTGTATTGCAGGTGTCCTTGCAACAGCATCTTCAGCTCAGACAGGTGAAACTTCACAAACTGCTGTTCCGCTGAATTTGTGTGATGCACAGTTATATTTCTTTATATAAAAATACGTATTCTAGGCTTTAAAATTCTGTTTATCTATAATTATGTATCACTCTTTTTCTATTTCTGTATCCTGCAAATTTTATTAACAAAGCATTATTCATGGGACTGCAGAAAGGAGGAGCGTTCTTATTTCTTAAGAAGGCAAAGCACATGTTTGTTTGAAAAACAGAATAAATTAAGACTTTTATAATAAAAAGATGACAAAAATAGACAGTATTTTTCTCTCAGAATGATAAATTTTTCACAATAAGTTTAAGAAAGCAAATGGTCTGCCTTTCTCTTCTTTTCTTCTGCACTGACAGGTGCTGATTCTTTTGGGTGCCACATGGGTCAAATTCTCTCAAGTAGCATACATATTTAATTAACTTTCTAAGAAAGATAATAACTAGATTTAAAATCTTACATCCCTTCTGATATTGAAATCCCTGAGATGAAGCAGCATTATAGGAACCTCTTAGTGTGTCCATGGTTTGCTGCACAGGTCCTGTCCAAGGAGACAATTTTGGGTAATGTGGTCCTAACAGGTTTTATAAGATTTTTTATAAGGACTGTGATAGAAAAGGATGTTTTTATGAGATGTTGGCTCACTTCATGACAAAGGCAAAGATAGGCCAATGTGTATATTGCTGTTGCCAAGTGGGTGCAGCCTCCAGGCTCTTCTATTGCCAACAGATGTCTGGGTTCATATTCTGTGAAGGAATATGGGCAGCACAGCACAATCCAGGAGGTCAACTGATATGTGCAATTGTGTCTTCTAAGGTCAGGTGTTATGTGGAACATTAAATCCCCAAAGTACAGTCTTTGAGTCATAATCACAGCATCTTCTCTAGTTTGTGTGAATGAAAGGCAAAGGGTTCAGAGGAGGATACTGGCAAGAGACATTCAGTCCTGTTACTGAAAAAGAAAAGTTATTTAGTGTTCAGAAGCTCAACTTCAGATGAATGTTTTCATCAGCTAGTCAGCTATCTCTTCTTTTGCTTTTAATCTGATAAATAAAATGAGAACTCAAGCAAATGTAAACATGCCAAGATGAAATTATTGATTATGTAGAAAGAAGTATATGCTATTAGGAAATAATTTTGATTATATCTTCCTGAATAGATATAGAAATAAATTCAATCCCTTCCACCATAGGAAAGCTTCTACATCACTGTAGGCAAATCACTTAATCCTCTCATTTCAAAAGTGGTAATTTATAACACATCTTATACTTTGTATATCTGAAATATTTATGACAATTACTGGGATAAATTATGCAGAAATGCTTATCATTCTAGGAAGGGGCTGAAATTACTGGAAGCTTTAAGCATGGGGAGAAGACAGAAAGCTCAGAAAGAAAAAGAAAAAAGGACTGAATGATACATGAATGTGGTTAATTCTGTACCCTGACTATCACAGATTCTTCTGGAAGAAAAGGGAAAAGTATATAAAGTCACCTGATGGAAGACTCTGAATTAGACATATCTAATGTCCATGAATGGACAGAGGATGCTCTATCCTAATTCTTTCTGGTTTAAGTTACATTGCTGTGCTACAACGGTTTAAAAGTTATACATTTTTCAGTTTTTTAATGATACCATAAGAAAAATGGGAAGAAGAATGAAACGTATACTTAGGTTATAGGCAGGCATTTTACATAAGTAATCTCAACCATCACATAAAAAGCTGAATAATGGGAAAAAGATTGCAAGGTATTATATGACAGTGTATTGTGCGACAGAAATATTAGAAAATATGTTAGCATATTGGAGAAAGCACTTGTTTCTGACCCTTCAAAGAGCATATGTTACGAGTGGTGCTCTCCAGGGGTCGGTATGGGGTCCAGTCTAGTTCATTCGAACATCCATGGCTTGGATAAAGGGGCAGACTGCTCCCTCAGCAGGTTTGCTGTTGATCCAACACTGTGAAGAGTGGCTAACACACCAGAAGGATGTGCTGTCATTTAGTGAGATCTTGATAGGTTAGATTGTTGGGCAGAGAGAAACTCAAGGAAGTTCAGCAAAGGTCAGTGTAGCACCACGGGAGGAATAACCCCACTCATTATTACAGGTTAGGGATTGACCTGCTGTAAGGGAGCTCTGTAGAAAGGATCTGGGAGTCCTGGTGGACAAGTAAATCATGAGCTCTCAATGTGTCTGTGTTGTCAAGAAGGTCAGTGGTATCCTGGGGTGTATTCTATCAACAGAAACACAGGAAGTTTCATTGGAATATGAGGAAAAAACTTCACTGCAAGGGTGGCAGTCTGCCAAGAACAGACTGCCCAATTATAGCAGTTATAACTGCTTTTGGTTGTTGTAGTCTTGTTAGTATGTCCTTAGTTTGAGATATTACTGTCTTCCTAAATAAACGGTCTTTTCTTTCTCAGACTGTCATGCTAAGAACATTTAGGTAATGCATCTAGACCCTAATCCTGTTATTAAGGAATTATGTATTTGTATACATTGTTCACTTTATACATTTAATTCAAGGAATCAATAATATAATTTGCTACAATCCATCAAAACTGAAAGAAGAGAATGTAAATTTTGACTTTTATCTGACTAGCCCACTTTGTGTGACAGTGAATAATTCTATTAACAGAAAGTGGTATAAATCAAAATTCAGCTGTTAACATAAAACTCTAAAACAAAAAATTAGGAAATGTTATGAATAATATTTTACATTTCTTTCTATTCCATTTCCTATTCCTGGCAAAAGGAATGTTTTGAGAAAAAGAAGATGAAGTTTGACTTTTTTTTAACAATTTGAAGGAACTTGAATGAGTTTTTTTTTGTGCTGCTGGGAAGAGGAAAAAATTGCAGCCAATGGATTCAAAGAATTTGAACATATCTTTAGAATAAGAGTTGAAATAGTTCAACTACTTAAAATAACTTAGCTTTTTAGATTTACAATTTCAAAGACCTGGATTCAGATCTGTAATTTTGGTTTAGTCAAATTAATATTCAAGCTATTATATGTATATATCTCCTTGTGTTCTCTTGCTGTTGCACAGTATCATCACTTCTTTAATTTAATTGCCTTTCTTTCAGTTTCATACCAATTAGAGAAGACTCAGACCCTGTATATTGCCCTGCAAATGAAAAGAAGATCACCTATCAATCTATAACATTTCTCTTGAGCACATTTTTAATGTTAGGCAAGGAAATAATTACAGTTTTCAAAATCCTTTAACAGTTTAACAGTAACTGTAGAATGTTACTTCATGAGTTATTCTTTCAGGTGGTGTTAGACTACTAAAGAATATTTTAAAAAAAGGTTATTTTCCTAAGTTAAGGTACTTAAATTTGTACTTGATCATAATTCTTTAATTCAAACTTTAATTTGATAGTAAAAAAACATTGAACTAGCTCCAAAACATAGAATATTGCAGCCTGGGATTAGATGCAGGAATTACTGCTATGATTTAACTGTAACTACCAGCTAAGCATCAAACATCTCCTTGCTCACTCACTACTCCGCCCAATTAGGAGGGAGGCAAGAGAATAAGAAAACTAAAAGTGAGAAAACACATGGGCTAAGACAAAAACTTTTTAGTTATTTAAAAAAAATACAGAAAAAAAAGTAATAGAGAGGAAAATAAAAGAAAGACAGGTAATTAAAATAAAAATGATTGCTACCAACCAGATGACGCCCAGCCAATCTTCAAACAACAGCACTCCACTGTCAACTCTCCCTCACTTCTATATGCTGAACATGATGCCATATGGTATGGAATGTCCCTTTAGTCAGTTGGTGTCAGCTGTCCCAGCTATGTCCTGTGTCAACTTCTTAGGCACTCCCAGCCTAATCCTTGTTGGGGTGGTGTGAGGGACTGAAAAGTCCTGGACCATGTGAAAGCACTGCTCAGCAATAAGGAAAACATCCCTGTTTTCAACACTGCTTCCAGCATGAATTCAAAACACAGCCCCATAATAGCTACTATGAAGAAAATGAACTCTATCCCAGCCAAATCCAACAAAAGTACTGTTCTTAACTCCAGCTATTCTTGTTAATCTTACCTACCATCTTTCTCCATGGTGGCTTTGTATCAGACAAGTTTGTTCTGCTCTTTGCTATGATTGCTCTATTAAACAGTTTTCTTCATGATTTTTTACCAAACTATATTTCTGTTCTTGTCAACGTCTTAAGGATTTTAATCAAAAACCTTTTTTAAATAACTGGTCCTAAATCACTGCTTTATTCTGTCTCATAACATCTCTTTAGAAACCTTGTTAATATTAGCTTTGTAAATTACTGCTAAAATAAAATATTAACTAGACAGACATTTTACATTCAGGGAACTCTAGCATCACTTCACTGTCCTTTGATCTATTACTCAGTCTATGAATGCATTTATATATTGATAGGCAATAATATTTGCTTGATTGATAATACTTGCTGTAGGCTTATCATTAAAGAGTCCATGTAAAGAAACACACTTGAAAGTACACACAAGACCTAAACCTAAAGCAAGGGTAATGAATGTGAAATTAAATCGCCATGTAACAAGCACAATTTTACATAAAGAATGAACATGCAATTATGTTCCTATTGATATGCTAATATGTTAGTCTTCAGATGCTTAATTGGAAATTATCAAGGCAACCGCAAATCAAGTAATTTTAACTGCATATTTACAACTATAATATCTTTTATTCACTCATCTGGTAATTTTAGCTTACCCTTTTTTCAGCAATCTATGCTGCTTTAAAGGCTGTGTGTCTTGTCTTGAGTTTTTGCAATGCTTTTTATTCAGGCCAAATAACACTGAATGCAGGCTAAGTTTTGGCAGATCAGACTGTGAGACACAGCTGCTTTGTCTAGTATTTATCTGCCTTTCGATTCTAAGTTGTGATTGTAGTAGTTTGAAAAAAATTCAAGGAGCCATGAGGAGGCAAAATCAGAGTTCCAAGTGATGAGTCTACCACAAAAAAAATTGTACTTACTCTCCTCTGAAGCCTGACCATATGAGAGACAATGACAGAGTTCACAGTCCTTACTTTTCTTTGAAAAAAAAAAAAAGTTTGTGTTAAAGGTTTTTAAGGGGGGGGGGGAAGCAGTAGGAAAAAATAAAAATTACTTGATTTACATTTGTGATTATGCTATACAAATAGCATGTAATCTCTTATTGCTTTGAGCCATGAAGTGAAATGAAAGTACCTATGCAGGATCTATTAAAGTTTTTAGACTTTTTTTGTTTGCAAAAACTGCCAAATTTTTAAGGCAAGTAATCTTTAACACATGAGAAGAGGAAGAGCATTCAGTCAATGGTAGAATCTTTAGTAAGGCTGTCGATCATTTTGCCAGTTTAATTTTCTTTCATGGGGTGGACTATGCTCACAAAAAACAGGGCATTTAAATAAATACGCACACACACACAGAGACATTTGATGGACTTTTTCTGTGTTTTAAGCATAGAAAGCATCTGTTTGATAATTCAGTATACTTTATCTAGGAAAGGAGTAATTAAATAGCAAACATTTGATATGTAAAAAAAGCATGCACTGTTTAATCACTTAAACAGAGCAAATTATTTACTACTGGTAGACATTTGCACTGAGTTTTGATGCAATTTCGTGAGGGTTTGTTTGTTCTTATACCCTTATAAAAATGTTCTTGGAAAATGACATTACAAATCTTTTTTGGTGCCTTTGAGGTTTGATCCACTGCATTTGCAGATATTTATTTTAAAATAAGTTATTTTTGGTATTTCTTGAGTTTTGGGTTTGTTTTGTTTTTAATTGGAAAAAAAATTAACTGAACAAGTAACAGCATTTTGAGGGAAACTATGAGTTTTATTATTCCCAACTGATTCTTCAAGGTTTTTTCTGTAGTTCAGAGTCCAACTACATTCCCAAAAATAAGATGGATAGTTAAAAATTTGACTGTGAATCACTGAACCTGGAAATATCATACAGATAAAATTGCTAAATAGGGAGGAGACAAAATGTAAGGACAATTTATAAAAAGCAGACATATTCTGTCAGCCTTCTACTCTTCTTTTCTAAGCCATCCTTCTTCTTTATGAGCCTGCACACTACTTATGTAGAGAGTATCAAAATTTACAGGAAAACTTACTATGCATTTTTAAAAATTAAACTATTGTTTATTATATTCACCTTACGATACTGTGTATTTCAATTTTTCTTGTGACCCACGAAAAACAGAAAACAAACAAAAAAAAAACCAACCAAAAAACCTTGATTGAAACTCAAGTTCATCTGCAGTTTAGGAGAAAAAGGAGTCTGACCAAACTCTAGCTCACTGGAGTGTTGCCTACTGCTGATTTTTATTATCTTCAATTATTTAGAAATAATGCCCTTTCTTTCCTTGAAGAGAGAGTTAGTTGTCCTAATTACCTCTCAGACTACAAAGATGTTTCCCTGAGAAAATTGTGATATATATCAGTGCTGTTCCTTTGCCAAAATGCTTTTGTACTCTTCTTTGTTAATGCTCTATTAGTTGCAGATGGTGTCCTTTTCTAACTCATAAAGGTTTTTTCCCCCAAAGCAAAAAACATTCCCTCACTACAAGGAAACATACTATCAGACAAGAATATCAAATGAAAGTATATATACTAGATATTTGTTATTTCTGTCTCTAAACCACTGCACACAGTGTAATATAATGCAATGAGATGCAAACAATAAATGTCTTTGGTTTTGATAATGAACTAATGAATGGAATAGCCAGAAATATCTCTGGGCATAATAGCATTTATAATAATTTTGGCAATTAAGAATATGTTCACTTCAGAGGTTTGAATTCAGGAAGAAAAGAAAAAGGATTCTATGACCTTAAAAATGAGTCAACTGCTAAGCTATAAAAGAGTAAATTATGAAGTATAGAAAAGAATGAATATCAGTTGGACTGCTGAAAAATTATGACACACTTATGCCACAAGATACTCAGGAAGTTATTTCAAGGATAAATATATTATTTGAAATTTACTGATTTTCTTATAGGCTGATGCATACTAATGCTCTAATTAATCACTTTGATGACTCTCAGAATGCAATTAATTGCAACTAACTTCAGAGGTCTATACTGTGGATATTGTTCATTGTTCTGAACTTTTGATACATGATTCGTCGAACCAGAAATAGATATCTGGTTAATAAAGAATTGTTTGTTTAAAAATATGTCCATGTGGTAGACAACTATATATAGAGAGAGTGGGGTGACTCCAGAACTCAGTCCTATATGTGGTAGACAAATTTTCATGTCTGGAGAGATTAAAATACATGCTTCATTTACCACAGATTATCACCAAATGCTGGAATATTTTTGCTTCTTTGTAGTGTTTTCTATCCCTGCTTTAACAATATTCAAAACCAACCATCAACAGCACTCAACATTTATAACACAAATCAGCAATTTTTTAGGAAACTCACACAGTCAGTGCTTATTATGGATTTTATTTTTATAGTGTTTAAGACTATTTTCTACGTACTATTATTTTTGCAAAATACTACTGATACTTAATATAAAATGTGTTGAAATCTTCTGAAATCTACTGAAAGCAAGAACAAATGAAGCTGAAGAAAATTCTTATGTTTAAAAAAAATAAAATTGTACACATATGTCACCAGATCAATTTATCACTGAAATTTAACATTCATCCATACTGTTCAGGGTTTTGTTTGTAAATTGAATCAATATATCTTCTTGAAAGAATTTCAGTAATTCATTAGTTGCAACACTACCGTTTAATTTTGTTATGATAGTTATGTCTTTGCAGTACAAAGTGAAGTCTGGTACAAAAATGTCATTGACTTAATTTGAAAAATTATTCAGCTGCAGAAATAAGCAATTTTGTTCATATATATTACTACACAATTATTATAAAATTTCTAATTCTCATTTATATAGCTATAATAGATTTTAAAATGTTTATCAACTTGTTACACATAAAGATGTGAATATATATGTATTTTCTCCCTACCATACAATCTTATTGACTAAAACTTCCCAAATGACCTTAGGAAAATGAAATTATACTCTGTAGTGTCTTTGATTATAGAAAATATTGGAGAGCATATGATGTAAGTGAACAGGCAGCTGAACCGAATATCTGGTCAACACAGTAAATGGACCCTAGGGAATGATTCAGGTGATCAAATATGAACTTTTACTGCAATGAATACTTTTCCAGTACTTCATCCACACTAAGCAGCACTTGATGTGTCCTGACAGCAGCTTATTTCTTTTCTTGGAATACAATAGACTTTTTCAGTTGGAAGTGACCTACAGTGATCACCTAATCCAGCTGTCTGAACACTTCAGAGCTGATCAAGTGAAAGCATGTTATTACAGGCATTTTCTAAATGACTCTTAAACACTGATAGGTTTTTTTTTTTCACACCGCCACCTCTCTATGAAGCCTGTTTCAGGATTTGACTGCCCCCTTAGAGAAGAAATGTTTTTTCTAATGTCCAGTCTAGACCTCTCTTGGTGCAGCTTTGAACCATTCCCAAGTGTCTGATCACTGGGTACCAGGGAGAAGCAATCAACACCTCCCTCTCCTCTGCCTTGTCAGAAAGCTGTAGAGAGCAATGAGGTCACTGCTCAGCCTCCTTTTCCCCAAACTAGACAAGTCCAAAGTCCTGACCCACTCCTTATGGGACATTCCTTCCAGCCCTTTCACAACCTTTGTTGCCCTCTTCTGAACACATTAAATTACCTTGACATCTTCCTTAAATTTTGGGGCCCAGAACTGCACGGCATATTCAAGGTGAGGCCTCACCAATACAGAGCGATAATTGCTTCTCTTAACCAGCTGTCTCCACCTAATCTTCTGACTTTAGCAATATTTTAGGAATCTCCTTAACCACATCAGTCTGAAGAAAGACACGGTGTTCAGCATCATATAGGAGATAGACTTTTAAAAGCTGCATTGAGACTGTTAATTCTAGCTCAAAGTTTAGCTAAAATATAGTCGATTACTAAATTACTGGGTTTGTGCAGATTAAGTAAAATTCTACAGTTTCAGTTAGCATTGCTACCAGGTAGATTTGCATTGGCATTATAGTTTGTAATTGATATGAGAGTTTTGAGGTTGCTAGCACATGCAGTAAAAACACATCACAGTCTTTGCCTTGGTCAAATTTAATCTCATAAAAAAAAACTTTTAAAGCTCTTCTTTTGACCTTCTGTAACAGAACTTGAAACCAACACATTTTCAATATGGGTATCATAACCTTGTGAATCTGACAATTTTCTAGTGTTATAGTGATTGAATCCATTTTATGATTGAATTCTTACAGGAAATAGCTCTTTACTTGCATGATACTTCTTTCTAACTAAGCTGTCACTAAAAAAACCTCAAACCCCCACACTTCTCTACTGAAATCTAGAACTACATGAGAAAATTACTTGCGGCTTTGATGTTATCACAAGAATAAGAATAAGAAGTAAGAATATCTGTAGCAGATACTGACCTTAGTTGCACATTGTAAACTAAAGGAAACTCTGCTGTCTTCTCTATAATTGCTCTTGGCTGATGGTGCTTCACATATTCAATTTACCTAGTGTATGATTTTTTATCAACTGCTTTAGATTATGTTTTCTTTTTATCAACATGAATTTTTTTAAAAAACAATTGAACTGTAGCTGCATACTAGAAACACACACACAGAGAATAGACTGAATATTTTTTAATTGTTCAAGACATTTTAATGTTCAGGGTGTTGCATTATGTATTGCATTTCCGTGCAGGCGCAGAATTTAAGAACTGCAATATTCCTCCTGCAGTGTTTCCAACCTTCTTTGACTTGATACTAGTTAAATCACATAACAAATATTTCTTTCAGATTACAGTACATTTTTGGAAAAAAAAATTCCCTTACAAAATAATGTTGTGTTAAATCAAAATAGTGTGTATTGTTTTCATTATATTATATTCTACAGAAGCATGCAAAGACAAATAATGAAAGAAATAGGCATTGGGAAGCTACTGAAGAGTCATTACTCCTAATTACATTTTTGACCTGATCTCTGCTTTCATAATGGTCTGAAGCAAAATACTACAATTTAAAAATTTTACAATTTCCAGATTCTGAGATGCTCAATGTGAGGATAAATTTTTGAATATAAACTAGTATTAATTGTTGTGGTTTATAAATGGTAGTCCCCAATTCAGTGTCCCCAACTGAGACTCTCCAAATCACATGCCTCCCACTCTGCCTTCCCCTCACCCTTGCCACTGTGGTAGGATGCAATTGAGAACTGGAGGCACAAAAGGAAAAGATCACATCCTGACATAAGAACAATTTACTGTAAAAAGCAATGAGATAAGAAAGAAAACAGTAACAGTAATGATATTAAACCCAGAAGTGTACAAGAGAGAGAGTGATTAACATACACAACACTCACTGAGCCAAATCCAGCCCAACCACAGCTGGTGCCACCCCACTGCTCTCTCTGGCTTGGGACTGCCCCCACACTAACTTGGCTGCTCCTCCACCAAGTTTATTCCTGACCAGAAACCATGTCCTTTTTATCAGAAGTCAAAGAGTCCCTTCCCCTTGCCCCAAGCAATGATGTGAGGTGATATCAAACAACATCTGGATCCTGGCCACGCCTCCTCAGCCACTTTCCCTCTCAGCTACTGCAAAAAATTAATACTGTCCTTTGATGTAACCAGGGCAACTGTAAAAACCTCCTAGCTGGAATCATATAAAAATGCATTTTAAAGTATCTATTCATTTTGCTGGCTTAAAGTATTTTTTCTATGAATAATAGATTGTTTAATCATGCTTCATTGCTGTTATTGAGAAAAATATCCCCTCATCATTATTAATAAATTATTAATTTATTAATTAATTTATTTTTTAAATTCTGCCTAAATGCTTTCCTAATATTCCAACAAATCATTTGATCACAGGGAAAAAAAAAAAAAAGTAATGATATGATTCTCTATTCCAAATCACCCCTCCAGGAAAAATAATTTACTAACAATAAACAAAAAAAATATTGACCTCAATGATTGACTGTGGGAATCAAAACCACTGGGGACTTGTTGTGTAATATTAAATTTTACACAGTTGCTAAGCTCAAAACTAAATTGTCACTCTCTTAAGTCAAATTTTATTAATGTATGCAAATCTGTGAGCATATTTATAAGTCAGCAGCCATTTACTTCTCCAAAAAGCTCTATATTTCAAGTGTACACATCAACACTGGGAGCTCTACATGTTCATAAAACACTGGGAGTTAAATTCCTGATGGCAACAAGCATTACAGCAAATAAATCCACAGATGCTCCCTTCACAGTGCCACGGAACTACTCAAGAAGAAATAGAATTTGCACTGTGTTTTTCTGCTCTTTCAAGAAATTACTCTTCAGTCTTAATCAACAGCCATTTAACTCTTTCTAGTGACTGGACCATCAATTCAAGTCAGTTGGATGTCCCTCAATATTTAAAACCTCCAAAATTCTTTCAGAAAACAAGGATTATGACTGATTATTGCTACAAAATAATAAACAAACCTCAAAGCCATACATTTAATTAATGAGTTGCCCTTGAAATAACAACTGGATACCTTAACTTCCAACCAAAAAACAGCTCCTAGGGTGACAAGTTTCACAGTACTGTACAATATCCATTTTCCTACAAAAGCATTAATCATTTAATTGTATCATTATTTGTGATCTTTTCTTTTACTTATATTGGCACACATGAGAAAATACATATATACTGATTTTTGACAGCATGCAAGTAGACATCAGATAGCAACAGTACTTAAAATGAGGGATGAAAGATAATTCAAATGATAGTTAACAAATTTTGCAGTATGTTTAAAGTAGCAGCAATTAAAAGATTCATCTCTTAGCACTTATGTTACCTTTCCCATACAATTGAATCACAGATACTGCAGTTGCAAGTAGAGCGATTCTGTGCAATGATTCACCTTTTAAAAATAACATAAAATTTTCATTTCCTACAGTACTATAAAAGTATATTGATTAGAAGAAAAGTGCAGCTCCACTAAATGAAATATAGCCTTGGTATCTAGCTCAAACAACTGGGAGGTTAAAGTACTGAGGCCAAATTCATGCTGATTTCATCTTTTAATATTACTAAGATAGTAAGAAACTACATTCTTTAGCATTATTTGCTCCATTAAGTTTTAAATTTTTAATTTTTTTGTTTTACTATCTCTCTCTGCTACTGATATAAAGTAGTCAATTTGGTACCTGTGACAATATTCAAGCATTGACATCATTTCAAAATGATAACATTTTTCTGCCATCCTGCAATATTTTCACACAGTCTTGCATTAGTTTGCTGGGCAGTGCTTTTGTTGTAAACCAATTTCATCTTTTAAAGGATATGCAAGAGCTATGAGCTATAGTACAGTTTGAGGTAAAAGACATATTACTGCCAGGAAGTTTTCGTGTGGAACACTCAAATGATCATTAGTGACATGTTTGAATAGCTACTAGCTTCTGTCATAATTTTCCAAGACTTCACTAGCAGTGAATCCTTAAAAGGTATTTCCCAGACAAAGTATTTAATACATTCTATCCAGAAGTTCTTTGTGACAATATTCCATATCAATTTTTGAAAGAGATCTAATACAGTTTCAGTAAAGTATAAAAATCAAGATTTAGAGTTTAAATTATATGTCTTTATTTCACTCAGTGTAAAATTACAATTTTGATTTGAAGATCCTATCTAGTGACTTAACTGATTTATAGAGTTTGTTTCCCTTCCTTCCCCCAGGAAATGTACATGGATAACAAAAAATTATATTCACAGAATCACTGAGTCTGGAAGTGACCTCTTGTGATTCTCTAGTTCAACTGATCCTGATCAAGCAGGGGCAATTACAGAAGCATTCAAGACAATATCTAGTTGAGTTTTAAGATTCTCCAAGGACAGAGACTCCCACAGCCTCGCTGGATAACCAGTTCCAGTGGCCAGTCACTCTCACAATTAAAAACAAACAAAAAAACCCCCAAAAAACTCTATTCCTCAGATTTAATTTTATGTATTTTCAACTTTATGATTATTGCCTCTAGTCCTGTTAGTGAGCACTACTGAGCAAGAGGAGCCTGGCTCACTCTTTTCTACTTTGTTCCATCAGGTCTCATAACATTTTGTTAAACTCCATAAACATTATTTTCTGCAAGCTTAACAAGAAATGCTCCCTCCATCCCATCTGATATGAAAGATGTTCCAGTCCCCTAACCACCTTTGTGGCCCCCCACGTGGCCCCATGATGCACTCACTCCAGTAAGTCCATATCGTACGTGTGCTGTGGAGCCCAGATGCAGACCCAATGCCACAGGTGAATGTCATCAGCACCAATTACAGTGGAGTCAGAAAAAGAGAATCATAGAACATCCTGAATTCAGAGAGACCCACAAGGATCACAACTCCTGGCCCTGCACTGGTAACCCCAAAAATCTGTGTATAGTAATCAAAAGCCTCCTCTATTTTTCTGAGATAAGTACTTTGAGTGGTTTAGTCTTTTTCAATAAAATATCTGTTCCTACATATTACTTTAAAGTATTCTATCTCTTCTCCAATTCAAATTTCTCTTTTATTGAAAAGCACGATTAAGAAGTATGTGTGGGGTTTCTATTAAAAAAAAAAATCGCTATTTGCTTTTTCGGGAATATTCATGCTTCTCTGTCTCAAATGAAAGACTCCTGACTTATATTTTCTATTATCGTGGTGAAAGAAAAACAACCACAAATACCCTTCCATGATCTGCCATCAGTTAACATTCTACATCCATAACTTTTATGCTGGAAGAAATAGTGAAACATAGTTAACATAATATTTTGTGACTTTGAGATTCATAATTATTAGAATTATTTGTCCTTTTTTTGCTTAATTTCTCCATCAAATATCAGGATTTCTTATTTTCTTTTTTTTTCACTCTATAAATAGATCTTAAATGTTGTTGCATTTTATTCTAAATTGCTCGTTTGCAGGTAGTCTTTAATAATTTGTTCTAAAATTTTGTATTATATCGAGATCAAATTAAGCTAGAAAATCTGTACTTTTCCTTTCATATGATATGTATTTACACATATTTGTTCTGCTTAGTATTCCTCACTCATACACTGTGTGCAGATAGCATAAAATAAGGCTGGTTGACAATTGTGTGAACATCATTTTAGTTAGACCTACAGGACAAGGGCACAGCTTAGTCATAATGATAGGGGATGCACCTTGCACATAAACACACTGCTAAGCACTGGTTGTTATGAAAGATACAAACATTGTGAAAGTTTTGAACATGTCCAGAATGTTCCAGAGGAAACCTGGCATCTGTTTGTTAGGCACAGAGTGACTATGAACAGGACGCTCACAAAACTGGGATCCCAATCCTATAAGCAGTGTTTCCCAAGGTCATTCACAGAAGTCAGATCCTAGCCCAGCATCACACAAAGTATGGATGAAGCCTCTACCACAACCTATCCAAATTCTGGACCACATTGTATCTCATGTTGAACAAGGAAGTAATGTACTTAATAAAATTGCAGATATTTGTGACTAAAATATTTTTATATCCAAGTCTATTTAGTCTGCACAATGTGATTTCATCTTAACTTTGATGTCATGCCACTCCCAAGTTAATATTTTGTAAAAATCTTCCTATCACTTACTTAAGTACAGTTCTTCTGTCAACTGAGTTGTGAAAGAAAGACTTCACCATCAAACTTCAGCTACACAGTGCTCCTTTTATCTAAGTTTTTTCCTTTCTTAATAAAAAATAGTCTTCAAAGTGCTTTCCATAATAGCAAATTATAGCGTGTAAAATTACAGTCATCTTTATCCTCTCCTTTACTTAATCTCTTCATTTTTTCCAGCATGCCATCCCATTTCCACAGCATAATATAGTGTGTCTAATTAAAAATACCGTTCTAGTGTTTCTTTGTGATCAGTGAGAGGAGATAGCTGCATCCAATTTTATTCAGCACTTAGTTTTTTTTATAAGAATTAAAAAAAAATATTACAGTGCATTCATTCCATTTCAGTAATTCCTTCCCACTGTCACCAGGGCACAAAGATAGTGTCTTAATGCCAGCAAACATTGTTAAGTGTCATATTTGGATGGGCAAACTCAGAACTCTTCCCAGGTACCTGTTAAATACACACAGATCTGTACAGATCTGTTATTCCCTGCAAATACAGGTGGATTGAACTTCCTTCCATGATTTCCTATCCTACCAACTGACCATAACATCAACCTACATCTAATTATGCTCATGAAATATATTTTATACAGTAAAATTTTGATGATTTGAATCTAATTCTTACTATCCACTATTTTAAGATTTTTATGCTGAGAGTAGAACACTCATTAAGTTCTTTCCACTAGTAAAAATTTGCAGTAGTATTAACTTCAATTTTTTGTGCTCATTCTTGTTATTTTGTGCTGTACAATTCTCTCAGGGGAAAAATATTTCATTGAACATACCCAGAATTCTCCGTTTTTGTAGTTTTGGACAATCTGTCAGAGGTCTTATTTTGTGATAAGTTAGCACAAATGACTACACAAAACAGAGCCATTGACATGCAGAGTTTCAGTCACATCACCTGAAATAATGAGGTAATATCAACTGCTCCTAGTTGAAAATTTGAAAAAACCTACGGAATCTACCTTTCTACACCAACGAGGATTCCCTGTACACAGTCAAACTACTCACAGTGCTTATTGCTGCCAGTATTATTATTTTCAAATTGTTCATATAACAATAGTGATGGAAGTGATTATGCTCCTAATATGTAATGCAATTACTATGAAAATTTTATAGGCTGGCCATCCGGTAAGGGTAAAGTGTATTTCCCTCCAACATCTATAGTTTAAATATTGGCAGCCATTCAGAATAACACTCTCCCAATAAAGCACTCATTTTCCATTGTTCAGGGACTGATGTATTTTCAGAAATTATAAAGTTTGTCCTAATGAAAAGACAGAATTTGTCCTAATTTTGTCCCAAGTGAAATATAAAGAAGATGGAATTTAATAGAAATATTTTGGGGGTAATGTATTGAAGTTTTTCTAAATATGTTTAAAACAGCCTTAGGGCCCATGAACATAAACAAGAATGAATGAATGTGCCTAAGATACAGAAAAGCTCAACTAAACTCTCTGGTGATTGGAGTGGTTTAATTCTTCCCTGTTATTCTGGGTTTTGTTAATAACTCAATGTATCCAAAGCACCTAATGTATTCATGAGCAGGAATAGGTAAATAGACGTCTCTATTCTATTTATGTAATTGAATATGGGAGCTTAGCCTTTGACAGTTGCCAGAACCCCACCCAGGCATTTTAATTACTCCCCCTCCTCAAAAGTACAGAGGGGAAAAACAAGATGAAAAGCTTCTAAGTTAAGATAAAGACAGAGATACCAATTACCAATTACTGTTGTAGGCAAAACAGGCTTAAGTAAGGCAAAATTAATTCAAATTATGTCAGTTAATATAAATTAAAATTTAAAACAACACTTTCTCAGCCTCAGCCCCAGGCTCAACTAGGTTCCTCCATATTCAAGTTCTTAATTATTGTCACACAGATTTCTTTTTCATTATACCAAGTTACAACCTCCTGTTTCAATTTGTGGCCACTGCCTCTTGTTCCCTCACTATTCATTTCAGTAAAGAGCCTGACGTTGTCCGTAACCTCCCTCTACACACTGGGAAACCACCCTTCATTTCTCCCACCGTCTTCTCTAGTTTAAAGGAGGTCTTGTACATTAGCATTTCCTCACAGTGCAAATGTTCCAGCTCCTGACCTTATGAGTGGCTCTCCAATGAACTCACTCCAGTCAATCAGCTTCCTTCTTGTACTGGTAAGTTCAAAGATAGATTTGGTATTCTGGATGCAGCTAATGAGTACCAGGTAACCATTCCCTTATTATGTGGATACAGCCTGGTCTGCTGCTCCTTAATGACCACCAAGGCACACCATTTCCTTCTGTTTAACCTACTGTCCATCAAGATCTGTCTCAGCAGAGCTGCAATTTAGTCAGTCAGACTCTTTCTCCACAGAACTCTGTCAAAACTGTTATTATGCTGCACTTGGACACTATCCAAAAGAAAAACCAGCATGCAAAATTGTGTAGAAACTACCCTTTGATAGCTTTTTGAATTCCTTGTTAGTATTTGATACCTTACTGTACTCCTTACTGATATTATTTTTTAGGTCTGTAGGATGGATATTCACCGTATCTCAGTATGGAAATTTAGAAGAGTAAGATTAGGCTATGCAGAGCTGTCTAGTGTAATTTGATATGTCCAACTTTCCTATTCCAGGAATTCCATGTTTTAGGAGCCATGAGTCTTCTTCAAGTCTGTCATATGTTCCGACTCCTTACAATTTTCTCAGATGCTGCATGGCATCTGAACCATTACTAGAAATCTAAATTTCAGCTGCCAAATTGTATTCGGCTATGTTTTCAGTCAGTAAAGAGGGAGTAACCCTTCTGGGAAAACAATCTGCCAAACAAATGTGAACCTTTGCTTTAGGACGATATGTGTTATATTGCCTTTCACAGCACAGTTCATTACATCCTAAATTAAATATCTGTGTTTAGTTAATAAAGTCTTGCAACTCAGATGGATAATTCTCAAAATTTGCAGAATACAGATCAGACAATTCTGTATTATTAACTTCCCCTTTGGACCCATGTCAAGGTTGTGAAACTCAACATCTAAAGACTGGGTGATTTAGGGATTGGAACAGCACATCAAACCTAGTCTGCCAAACCTAATAGGAACCTGAAAAGACAGCTAATAGAAGTTGTGGATACATTTATTCTTGAGACTTTTTCTGTGTTGAGGACTTTCTTTCACAATGGTTTTCTTTCATTTGTTTTTTAGCTGACTGGTTTAATTTTCTTTAGTTAAACAGCTGAATTATTATAGTTTAGTTTTAATCCTTAGAAAAATGGTATTAGGTTACATTGCTAAGGGGAAAAAATACAAAGATCCAGTAAAGGTCAGATAAACAATGGCAGGTGGAGAAAATTTAGCAATCTAATGAAGGCAAATGGACCATGTGGAACCAGCTGGTCTAAGACTAACAAAGGTGAACAAGAAGATTATTGCCCCTGATGTCAGCCCATACAGCAGTAGTCAACCAAAAAGTTTCTTTTCACAAAGATCTTTGCACACTAGAGGCTTATTGCCTATGAGGACTTCAAATTTATGGTACACAGGAGGAAGAGCATTTGAGAATTGTGTGGAAATTTACAGAAGAATGTTTAAGGATATTGTGAGGATATTGAAGACTTATGGCATGTTTTTAGGGCAAAGCATAAAAACACTGAACAGGAGAGACTGAGGCGGATCAAGGAAAAAGAAGCTTGGGAAAAAGGAGGGAGTAGGGTATAAGAGAGGTTTCTTCACTTAGTCTTAACTAGAGAACAGTAGAATTTCAGCAATGATGTTTCTCATTCCTTTGCACTGAGACTGTGAAGAAAGGGTCTACTGCATCTTTTGCACTCTTAGGCAGTGTAGGGATTGTTACTGTGCTATTTATGTTACCCAAGACCTGCCCATGAAATGCTGGATTGATGTTACTGTAAGAGAGATTTTCAATTTGCTGTATCCCTCTCAAGATACCACAGTTTTCCTGAGTGCTGTTGATGTTTCTGTTGATGCATATTAAGACTGGAGAGCCACAAAGGAGCCACAGGAAAGACCCATGGCCAAGCTTTTATAGTATAAATATGGCTAGAATGTGCCATTTAATTTATGGCCAAAGAGTAGTCTCTGTACTGATTTTACTGAGTAATATAAACATACTTATTCAGAAACTAGTTTTGAACTAGTTACATTTATGTTATTTAGTGTTTCTACTGTTTAATGTGCAGTTTGCTGAAAGACACATTTAATACTGAAACACAACAAGCATTCACCGAAAGGAAAAAAAAATAGTTTATACTGCATTGTAGTGCAGGTTTACTTGTTACTTACTTAAGTGCCAGTGGCTACACTTCCTGTTCTAACAAAGAAATGTTAACCAACATCTACTTTGTATAAGAAAGTAACACAAGAATGAAGGAAATTTTAGATGAAGGACCACATTTTTGTGGCCCACTAGAAGAGCTCAAAGGGAGTATATGGTGTAGGAAATTTACAAACTCTTCCAAAAATAATGGAAGAAAGGATATGATATAAGATTCAATTCTACTTGAATGTGCACTCTGAGAAGTGATCCTATATAGTGTATTCTATGACATCAGCTCTTCAAGAATGTCTGTATTCAATGAGTGATTATATTGATGAACATTAAAAGATGTAAATAGAAACCCCAATTGTTACCTCATGAGAAGGAACACAGCAGGTCATTAAAACAAGAAAGACTGGGAGGTATCTACTAAAGACTTCCTGTAAATACAATAAACAGATTTTCTTTCATTTCTGCACCACTTATCTGTTACAAGAATTCATATAGGTGTTTACTATTTTGAGTGTTATTAAGAAAGTGTTTGCAAACTAGTTTAATCTAGTTTGATTTTTTTTTTTCCTTTTTTGGTGTTTCAGCAACCCTAACAGTAAAATGACATTATATTCTTTCTAAGAGTATGCCAAAATTGTAAAGCAGTCTCTGGGTCAACTTAAGCAGTCAGTATCTTAACTGTAGCACACTCAGTGTTTTAAAGCTAAACCACTGCATTCCCTTGAAGAGTTTTTATTGTACAAACCAGGGTAACAGAAAAGTCTTCCAATAACTGCTGGTGACATCAGAGGCTTTCTGGCACAAAGAAAGGTCCTAATATGCACACGCAAGTCCACGCATATACCAGCAAACCAAAGGAAAACCAACATCTATTAACATTTCTATACACATATTAACTTATTGTAACAGGCATCTGTAATTCCAGCTAACCTTATTAGAATGATCTTACAAGGATTCTTGTGAAGAAAAAGGTTTTATCTACTTCTTTATGCCTTCAAAAGCATAAAGTACAGTTAACAAAAGAGGGTGAGTAAACAGATATACCAGGTTGATGTTCTAGCTGCGGAAAATATCTAATATTTTCATTTAAAATGAAAGACTTTTATGCTCTTGTCTTTTGAGCAAAACCTGGAGTAACTCAGACATATAGTTCCTATTTTGCAGTTGGTCTTCCCAGAGATGTAGTAGAACAATATTTAAAAAGTCCTGCAAGGAAGCTTGAAATGTTGTGGCTAACACTGTTATCTCTTCAACATCAAATCGGTTAACTTATCAAAGTTTCTCTTATTCAGTTTGTCTTAATTTCTCTGTGAGGAAATACATATATATTCTTAGTTGTAACTATGATTATGATATCTCCTTTCCCTCAGGAGGAATACCATTTAAGCAGTAAATACCTGATTTCTCTGAAGATGCTTATTTATCATTCATGAACAAAATGGGAAAAACTTACCCAGGAGGATGACAATTATGTTCTAGCACATATCCTTAGGCAGTTGAGACATATGCAGGTACTTAAGGAAACCTACAATTTCCTTATAAAATTTATTTGTAAATTCAGTATAGATTAAATCTATCCAGTTTTGCTTTTCCCTTAGAATATCTTAAACAAATGCTTGAGGCTAAGCATAAGCTTTATTGATTCACTTTTCATTCTGGTTTTATTGACACTGACAATCTCTCATGTCTGGACACTGCTTCTAAAACTCAGACAGTCACGGTTCTAGAAATCCATTATTCCTTTTTAAAATTATTATTTTTATTTTTGCTATGTTTCTGTTTAAAATTTGGCAATCTCTTACCAAAAAGAATGTGTACACTGTATTTCTAATATCAGAAATGATGTCTTTTAGATGTTTCTTATACTGTTACCCTTATCTGAACCAAAATCAGTGATTTTATGGGGGAAGTAACACTGAACCAAATTTAATCAAGTAAATGCATTCAGAAATTCATTCATGTCCAGTAAAATTTCTAGTAACTTATGGATGACTGTATAACCAATGGACAATATTTCATCCTGAAAATACTCTGGCAGACTTCTTATCTGCACTGAATCTACTCCAGTACCTTTTGACGTATCTAGTCAATACAATCTAGCACCCCTTTTTTCAGTTTGAGAAAGCCTGCATTTTTTGGAGGAAATCATGGCACACTGAAGCAGTCCCATGTCTGTCCCTCAATCTGACCTGTTCCTTCCTCCACCTTTTCCAGATACATTATTTGTATCTACATATCTCATACAAAATACTAGGAACGTGACTTTCAAAAATATAATAAGTATCATAATTAAAATTTCCCATATAGTTAATTCCTTCTGTGTGACTAATTTGTTATTTGCTAGGTAATTATCATAAATGCTATATTACTGCTAGATAACTTTATACAATCGCAGTGACATAGGCCCTTGGCTATTGGGTTTTGTTTTGTTTTTTGGAATGTTAACACTGCCTATGTGTTTAAACAACAAAAATAAGAAAATTTTGTACATGTTTCCAGAGGCCTGGTGAGAAAACACCTTCTAGTTTTTCCAGAGGCTTACTCAGTAGTGTAGACATCTCCAAAAAGACATCTATTGAAAGCAGTGATATATATATGATGCACACAAAACTGAAATGAATTTATACACTAAATGGGAGAAAACATATCATAGAATCACACATTCACAGACTCACAAAATCACAGGATGGGTCAAGTTGGAAGGCACCACAGTGGGTCACCAGATCCAATGTCCCTGCTCAAGAAAGGTCATCCCAGAGCACATTTGCAGGGAAGATTTTTGAATATATATCCAGTGAAGGAGACCTCAAAACCTCCTCACGCAATCTGTTCCAGTGCACAGTCACCTGCACAGTAAAGAAGTGGTCCTCATATTAAGGTGGAACTTCTTGTGTTCCATTTTCTGTCAGTTGCCCTTTGTCCTATTGCTTGGCACCACTCTTATTGCCTGGGTCCATCCTCTTGCCACCCTCCCTCAGATATTTGTACACATCAATAATATCTCCTGTCAGTCATCTCCTCTGGGCTAAGAAACACCAGCTCCTTCAGTCTTTCCTCACAGGTAAGATGCTCCAGTCCCCTAATCATCTTTATAGGCATCAGCTGGAGCTGCTCCAGGAGCTCCATGTCTCCTATACTGAAGAGCCCAGAACTGGACACAGCACTCCACATATGACCTCACTAATGCTGAATAGAGTGACCTCCCATGACCTGCTGGTAATTTTAATGAGTTTTGAAAACCTTGCTCAAGTCAAGGTAGAACAATATCCACTGCTCTCCCATCATCTATTCACCCAGTTGTCTTACCATAGAAGGCAATTAGGTTGGTCAGACATAATTTCCCCTTGGTGGATCCCTACTCCTGATCATCATCTTCTCTTCCATGTGCTTGACAATGTCCTTCAGGATGAGGTGCCCAGTCACCTCTCTGGAGATTGGGCTGAGCCTGACAGGCAGGTACTTCCTTGGGTCCTCCTTGCCCTTTTTGAAGACCATGGTTTGAAAATTGTCAATTGAATTAAACCAGTTTGCATGAGAAATTTAGGAATGCAGACAAAACTTTTCAGAACTTAACAGTAAATCTAATATTGCACCTTAGAGTCTAAATCAGCAGATTTAATGGTTACTCTTAGAGCTAGCCAAACAGAACTCTTTGGCTTTGTGTCTTCACTGCATGGATGCATGGAAGTTACTTTCTATTTTGCTTAGCAATCCAATCCATCTAGATCTGGTTTTGAAAGTCAAGTGGTATTTTTTGCAGTCTCAAACAGCTGCTCAGAAAAATAAACCTGATTCATCTTTAATGTCATGTATTTGAAATCTGCAGTACTAAATCAATGCTGAACCTGGAATAAAAAGTAGTGATGGGAGAAAGTTTGTGCTGTAGTTTGCTTTTATCCTTTCATCAAAATTAAATATAGTAAAATAGGCAATCTCCAAATAGAAGATTAATTTGTGATATAATGAAGGAGATATACTTCTGTATAAGTTTTCAAGAAAAAAGTTCTGCCAATTAGATGTACCAAAGCAGAACTGAGAAAATTAGTGACAATTACTACATTTTATTTAGGTGGCATCCCATCTCTTTTTTAAGATGAAATTTTTATGACCTATAGAACAATGCTCAAGACTGTGGCATAGCAGACTATACTTGCTGACAGCAGAAAGCTAAACACTAGACTCAAAGGAACTGTATAGTGAGATGAGATGTGAACATGTACACGAAAATAAAATAGGAAAACGTATCAGAGACAATAGGGAATTTGAAATAAATTAAACCAAACTCTCAGTGAAAATACGGACCATTCCAGCATGGCAGAGACCACAGCCTACAGTGGAAGATGGTCTGGATTTGTTTTAGCAATCCAGTAACTCAACAGACCAGCATCTCTCTTGGAACAGTCTCACTTCGAGTGATGCCATTTGGGTTTTGCCTTTTTTTTTAAATACGTTTTCTATATTCTTCACACATATATTTGTAGCTCTGTAGTCTATTATATTAGTGAGTAGGTTTCCCAGTTCTTTTCCATGGCCTTTCCCTGGGCAGAAAGACAAAACAGATTGCAGAGCTCCAAGCCCCATGGGGTACAAGGCTCCAGGGCTATCTTGGTTCTTCCTGGGAACCAAGGACGAGAACAACTCTTAGAGATAGATTCTCATGGAAAAAGTACAGCTAGTGCTGAAAGAGGGCTCCAGAGAATGGGCTTGACCTGGGGTGGGGTGGGGGGGAATGCATCACCACTTGTCCTCCTAATTAGTCCTTTTTATCAATTATGCTAAATTCCTAAAACCTATAAAAATGTACTCATCTCTGTAGGGGTGGACTTTTGTGGACATCTTTCCATAACTGCCCCTGAAGACCTTCAAATAAAGATCCGCTCTTATATTACCTCCTTACTAAAATTATCTCGAGTTTCATTTCCAGGTTGGGAAAAAGGCAACACAAGCCAGACTGGACTGCAGATAGATTAGCTTGAGAGTTACTGTGAAACATGTATGTTTATGTGAATTCTGATTCTATGTAATAACAAACAAAGAACACTTTTCTGATTAATTTTATCTTTCCAACCTGTACTGATTTTAGCTGGGACAGAGTTAAATTTCTTCATGGTAGGTCATGTGGTGCTGTGTTTTGGGTCTGTTACCAAAACAACACCGATTGTTTAGCTACATCTAAACAGTGCTTACACAGCATCAAGGCCTATCCTGCTCCTCAAACTGCCCCACCAGTGAGGAATCTGGAAGTGCACAAGCATTTGGGAGGAGACAGAGATGAGATGGGTGACCCCAACAGAACAAAGGGATATTCCGTATCATGTGAAGTCAGGCGCATCAATATGAAAGAAGAGGGTGGAAATTTCCAGATGCCATCTGTCCTCCCAAGTAATCATTATGCAAGATGGAGCCATGCTTTCCTGGATAATGTTGGACACTGTCGATGGGAAGGAGTGAATTAATTCCTTATTTTGCTTTACATGTATGTACAACTTTTTTTTAGCTATCAAACTACCTTTGTGTCAACCTGCACGTTTTTTGCGTTTTTCCACTTCTCTTCCTCATCCCACTGTTAGAGAGTGAATGAGCAGCTCTGTGGTGCTTAGTTGCCTACAGGGAATAAATCACAACATAATAGTTTTGCAGAGTCTCATGATGTTATTTTTTACATATACATACAGTACACAGAGTCTATGAAATCTTGCAAGTATTCAACAAAATGTGCAACTGTTTTAGCTTCTAAAACTCATTAAATCAATTTAAATTTTGTGTCCTTTAGGTAAGTCAGAGATCTTCCTGGTTTTAAGATATACAGTATATTGTTTCATCATATTTGATCTTCTATACTTCTGTTATTCATCAGAGATTACATTAGTAAAGAAAATATTATTTATATTGCAGTTTAGTGTCTCCCCAGGCTATATGAGAGACCATGACTTATTAATAGGGAATCTTGGTTTGAACCCATTAGTACAGTAAGTACATTTCTTACTAAATTCTATATGTAAACATCAGACACCAATTTTGGCTTCTTAGCCTCTGGGTTGATTGATGTGGTACACATGAACACTGCTTATTTATACAGTGCGTTTTATAATATACATGCCATAGCTAAAATAGGCTAAAACTCAATTATTATTTTGAAGCTAAACCACTAGAGATTTGCCCTGACCATTCTCTTCTATATCATGTAAACTGGAACTGCTATTACTTGTGTGTAATAAATTTTAGCCTTTTGCTTCTGGAAAATAGCTCATGAAGTTGTTCATGCTACAAAATCTTTATCAAAACAAACAAATAAATTCATGATAGAGGGAAAAAGAGAACAGAGAGCCTTTCCTTCTGCTAAAGTCTGGAGCCATCCCCTACACTGGTAGATAAGACTTCTTCCTTCCTGTTTTATTTTTCCTTAAATATTAGACACCATTCTGCAAGTCTAAATCAAATGTACATTTCTTATTAAACTAATTAAATCACTTTCCTCTCAGGTTAAAACACTGTAAAATGTGGCATATAAATTTTTATATATTATGCATGTAATGTTATGAAACTTTATGCAGATTAAGGTGCTTTTAGATCACAAAGTACCAAGGTTTAAATAACAAAGCTAGAATGGATTTGTATGTAACATAATGAATCTTCTTTCCCTTCTCTCCAGAGGTAATCTCAGTTTCTAAGAAAACCCTTTGTAAAGTAGTTCCTGGTGGAAGAGAAGCCAATCAGAGTTCAACATCACACCTAGATCTTCCTCTTGACTTTCTTTTGGTGCTTGACTAGCTCATTTTCCTTGGAGAGAATAGTTGGAATCCAACTACTTATTTTGCAAGTCAAGTTCAGAAGTAGCCTAATGGAAGCAGCAGGCTAATTTCTAGTTCTGGTGACATCTACAGATTTTTCTTCTTTTCTAGTCTGCAGCTCAGAACCGTTTTTAGATGTCAGTAACTACATCTATCAGAACATTTCCATAATTTTCTTGCCCTTCAAATCAACTTGTGCATTCTCGCAACAGTTTATATCAGACCATGTGTTTAATCTACTTGTTCCTATTTAACCTATGTTTTTAATGAAGTTGTATTTGAGTTCTTTTCTGTTCTTATATATCTTACTTTCAATACAGAAATTAACATCCATTTGCCACCCATTCTCCTCACTTGCACCACAAGTAAACAAATGTTTTAAAAGACTATATAATTATTTACATATAAAGTAATGTTTTATGGCTTGAACTTAAAATATTTTTAAAGGATGCTTCAAGAATCAGTGAACAAGAGAAAATTTATTTTCAGAATAAAATTTATACTAAATGAGTAAATACACTAATATTATTCTTGTAAAATTCCCAACAAGAACAAAAAACTTCTGCATAAGTTTATCTTTTCTTTACTTCCTACTCAGAAAAATATATTAACAACATACCATCTTTGGGTATGTTTTTAATAAAAATTATGGAACTAAATGAAATATCTGGAAATATAAGCACCCTGACATTGAAGCAGGCACTCCAAAATTATGGAAACTTCATTGAAAATAAAATTTGCTGGGGGTATTTTTGCTTATTTGAGTTTGGGGTTTTTTTTTAAGATTTATAAAATTGACTGACTGTGTTCTGTTCTAGAATTCACAATGGGACACTAAAAAAAAATTAATTTACATTGGAGACATATTATCTGTTGATATGATTCCATTGATATCAGTCCCACTCCTGTCTTTCTGTGTACCAGATGCTGGCAACACGAGAGCCACACTACCAATGTAAATAATAAGCACTGTTAGCTTGTTTTGCTTCTGTCTCACTAGGATGTAACCAACTAACATAATTTACTTGAACTGTCCTCTGCAGGAGTCTTTCTCTGTTCACAGTGCAGAACACTAAGGCTTGTAACTTGGAGAACTTTTATTTTAAGTCATTTAAAGAGAAAAAAATTCACTGCTCAAATAGTTTGTTCGCAGAGGGGTGATAAACTTGTGGCAAAACCATTGCAGGTCTTGTTAGACACTTAGAGCTAAGTGATAATGCCATTAATTTTAACACAGTTAACAGTTTAACAGTTAACTGTTATTGCCAGTGCCTTTTAATTATATTTTTCCTGGTATTCCATCTAGTAATGCAAAGAAAATTCAAGCTGCAGTGATCCTGAAATTTGACTTCAGGGACACATTTTTTATCGGTTGTGGGGCTTTGTTTTGTTTGTTTGTTTATTTGTTTGTTTGTTGTTTTCTTTTTTGTTTTTTCTGTTTTTAATTTGGTTTTGGTTTGTTAGTTTCCACCCCCAGCACTTATTTGGTAACTGTGAACTACAAAATAAAGGACAGTGAAAGTGTGTAAATTCTGTCCTAGGGTAAAGGTATTACCAGAAAACAAAAAGTCGCAGTAAAAGCATGTGGCAGTACTCAAAAATGGAAGGTGATTATTATAGATCAGCCTTACCCTTGGTAACAAAATTTTTGACACTAGAAATACAAACTGCTTTAAATCAGATTATCTGCAAGCTATTATACAAACATACTCTTGAAAACACTTTCCTAATATAGAGGTAGTAGATAATGGAAAGATATTATGTAAAGAGTTTAAAGAATTCCCATCAGTGGGGATTTCAATAGGGCAGGTCAAACACAAAATTAGTTTAAGCATAGAATAGTAACCTTTAGGGAAGACAATGTCTTGATGACCTTTTAAGAACATGTCATGTCTTATTTTATGTGGTATTAAGATTTTACAGCTAATACTCCATCCAAAATGCTCATAATAACGAACAAACTGATTCTGTCTTCTTCAGGAAGAATAAATTTGAAAAGTCTTAATTTGTAATGAAATAAAGGATTTAAAAGGCATCAAAATGCACTTTTTTCTACTAACAGTGTTTCTTACAAAACACTGGTATCAAATACTGCAGCTACTAATGAGACGAAAACAAGAGCAAAGGCTTCAAAGCTATTAAAATGGAACATGACATTGAAAATGTCATTTGACATGACTTTGTCCTTATGAAGAATCTTGTTGATCCACTCCAAATATTTTTGTTAATCAAATAAAAAAATTTATTTAAATTATTTTTTTTAACTGGTCTTCATTATTACAACAGGCAAAGTAATCAAGACATTAGAGAAGACCAGGAATCGAGAAAATATTTGCAAAGAGATAATTCTTGGAAGATTAAATAATTTCAATTAGCAAATAATTTTTTTCACTCAACGATTTAACAAAAAAACCCCAAACAACAACCAATGAAAAAAAAAAAAAGGACTTTTTTTATTCTACCTTATTGTAGGACCTCAGAGTGAATGTGTGAAAGCTTACAGGCAGTAGCTAACTACATAATATGTCAGCATTCTGTTCTGTCCTACTTACTCCAGCCTACAATATAATTCAAATCAGTGTTCCCATCACAGGAAATTTCTTCACCTGAAAGATAAAAGCAAAGATGACAGAAAAAGCTTGAAGATAGAAGACATCCAGTTTCCACCTAAAAATAAGAAATACTAGCATTTCAGTTAAAATTGAAAATATCTTCTTTTACTGATTGAAACATATTTACTGATTTTACTTTGATTCAGCTATTCATGTATAGCATACATATATTTACAGAGGTAAAAAAGCATTTCCTAATGCTGCACCATAGTTCTGCCAGAGGAGGAAGACACTGCTGAGGCTGTTTATACATGTAATTGGATTATAGGTAAAATAATTTTATAATTTAAAAAGACTCAACAATATTTGTAATTGATCAGGTGAAACGTCTGCTTCTTTATAAATCTATATAGCACATTACATTATTGTTCAATATTATATCAGTTTGTGTTGTCTTCATCTGTAACAATTACATTATAGAAAGATAAATTGAAAGAAATGGAGAAAAAAAATTATAGTTTCTAAGTAAAAACATGAAATGAATGAACATTAAAAAACCCCTTGGTGTTCATGTATCTATTTAATTTCAGAGTGATATTAATTTTTTTTCAACCGTTCTAAGACACTTTTTTTTAATAGTAACATGGAAAAAAAATGAAAAAATAAGTTTAGAGGAGCAAGACATTGATGAGGAAGCAATTTCATATGTTGGAAGCTTATAAATCTGAGATCTGAGGCAATCTCTCATTGCCCATAGGCATTTGGACGCTCAGATTTCTCACACTGCTTCCTGGAGCAAGACAACTGAAAGTCATCATTATTTGGATCAATAGCATAAGTAAATAACTCAGCATTCAAAGTTCTCACCGTGAAAAAGTACTTATTGTTAATGGTTATAAGTATTACATTTCTTTTAAATATCTAATTTTGCTTTTGCCATTATATATTATACTTCCTTTACACTAATGTAATTTGTGGTAACAAAATCAGATACTAAGTACATTAGTGCAGGTTTATTTGCAGTATTTTAATATCCTCTCTGTTTCATTTTACATTTGTAGGTACATTTTAATTAAGTGGTACAGGAAAATAGAACCTCTGCATTACCTAAGTGACAGCCTATTCTTTGAAGGGTTTTAAATAACTATGCCTTGTTAAAAATAGAAGTAAAATATTTTAGATTAGGTTTTGTCATTATAGAATTATTTAATATTATAGTATTTTCCCATATTTTTTCTTTTCTGAAATATTATTTTATTAAAAAATCATATTTTTATCTGGCATTTTGTCTGTAGGTGTTGGCTGTCTATATACGCTGACTCCTGCCCTCTGGCCTGAGAGGAATACAAAAAATTATCTTGTGCTTTAGGGCAAAATAAATCCTCTGTTCCATGTCTACAAAACCCTGTGTATCTCAAGACCTAGTGTTTTGTGTTATTCTATGTAAACTGCATTAGAAAGTACTTGACAGCTCCCCCACTTGTATGTGTAGTTGTGGTTTCGGACCTAGAGAGAGGGAAAAAAAGCAACAACACACATGGACCTTTTTAGGGAAAAAAGGCCAGCTTTATTGAGCGGAGAGCTTGTATTTAAAGCATGTTACGAGAGACTAGAACAGGACAGTAGCTCATTGGGTAATTGGGATAAACAACCAAGAGACCAGGCCTCAGGATGTATCCCATGGGAAAACAACAGGTGTTAATCTTTATTATGACTAGCACTTTGTTTTTCACCAGATTCTAAGTTGTTTTTGACCATTTATCACCTTGGGAAATTTCCTTTCTGTCTGCAGCTAACATCAGCTTATCAGCCTGGGAAGCAAGAAGGATTCAGGCTTGAGAGAAAAGATTCTCGAGCTGTAATTTTGCAGCTCTCTAGGTGTCTCTGTCCACATGTAGTGTCTACCATTACCAAACCACTGTGCTGATCATCCTTAAATCCATGACCAGGTTTCCAAGCAAACCTCGTACTGTGAAATAACAGACTGGAAGATCCATTTCATCAGTGCAAAGTGGTATGGGCAAGTAACATTCCAGATTAAACCAGGTCTGATTGAAGCACACTATAGTTGTACCTCTGTCAAAATTTTTGAAATGCACAAACACAAGAACTGCAAGTTTTACTGGTGCTTCCCACCAGCACACCCATCGGTGTGCTTAATGAGATACAACTGTAAACAGAATTTTATTTGAACCAGACAACATGAAATATCCCCCAAATGGGAACTCAGTCTTATTGTGTTACCATTTTGATATCCTTCTTTAATCAACACAAGTGTCTTTATAAACTTAAAAATACTCATGCTACCTCCTCTGCTCAAGCATTCTCCCATATGGAGCCTGTCATGCATTTCAACTGGAATGTCTTCCTTTCCTCTCCAGGCCCCTGATGCTTGTGTTCAACCTGGAAAGACAAACTCTTTTTTTGTGACAAGTTTGCTTTTCTTTTTTACTTTTTATTATGCAGCCTCTAAAAAAAAAATTCCACGGGCTTTTAACTATACTGCAAAAACTATTTTTGCTTCTCCTAAGAGAAAATCTGCTGTCTTCTTAAAACCAACAGACTAATCTTCAGAGTTCTGTGTCTCACTTTAATTGTGTATTTTAAAATGTCAACCTGTTGACTTATGCCATCAGATACCACTGATAAACATTGACAGTGAATGTTGCCCAGTACAAGAATTGAAGCATACACGCACTCTTCAAAGGTTAGATGAGTGTCTGCCAGGGGTTTTGCTTAGTCCAATTCTTCCAGTCAATATTTTCCATGAGTTTAGAGTTGGCTTAGAGTAAGAAACATTATCCCAACAGACATTTGTGTAAATCCACGCTGTTTGAAATGTGTTTAACAGAATTAATTCAGGGTGTCCCACAACAATAGGTCTCAGTGCCATTTAATTTGTCAATCTAAATGTAGCCTTAACAGAAATGGAAAATGGGTGTTTCAAGGACATTATTCAAGTTTTCAGAAGACTGTGTATATCAAAATGAGACTTGTAAAGCACAATAAACACATAAGAGAGAAGAAACTCTTTGTTCCTTTTAAATACACCAGCTGCAGAAGTGCGAAGGATTGACAACTGCTTGGTATGGCTTAATACGAAATGAGCCACAGTCAAAATTACCACTGTAAGGTCACATACCTCATTTCATAATTCTTGTTTTGCACCAGAGTATAATAGAGGTTTGTTTACAAAAGACAATGGAGGAAAATTTTCATGCCCTGAAGATATTACCAAGAAAGTATTTCCAACAAAAAGCTAATATTATCCAACTGACAGGCACAATTGCAGTACAGACTGTAAAAGTACTTGGATGCACTTGAATTTTCATAATCGACATTTTACTGAGCAAACACCTTTTTTTTCCCTTTTTTTTCCCTTTTTTTTTCTAATAGGACTTTTTTTACAATCATTTTCCAGTCCTACTAAAGACATTGTTTTGAATGTGTACAAAAAATGGAAAAATAAATAGAGGAGATTTTACTCACTGAAACCAATACTTACAATGTATTGTTGGTATAGATGCTGCAGGATTGAGACAAGTAGGATTTTTTGCAAGATGTCTCTTTGAATAAACTACAATAATCATTGAATTTGTCACTTAATCTCTAGCAACAATACGTTTTTCAGTCACATCTGGATGTCTGAAATGGCAGGAGTGGATCACAAATAATATTTGAAAAAGTTATAAAATTATTTACTAGCCATAAAGAACTTTGTTTTCTAAAGGTTGTTTTCCTTACACACAACTAAAAAAAATGTATTAAAAAAAGGTCTGTAAAATACTGAAAATATTTAATTGCCGAGTAGTTGTAGAGATAATACAAAGGACTGGAAGAACTCAGTGAAAATAACAGATGTTACACAATCTAGGAAAAAAAATCCTGAAAAATTCGAATTGACACATTTTAATTTTCAATGCATGTCCTAATTTCTAAATCTTCAAGTCCAATGACAAATTTTCAGAATATATTGGATTTATTTGCTGGTGCTGAAGAAGGACTCATTGAATACTTTTAAATGGTGTATTTAGTAACAGGATGTTCTACACATGTACTTGAAGAAGATTTAAAAATGCTTCTCATAAGTCAGAAACCACCATAAAATTCAGTATGTCTCTTACAGTAGATGTTTAACGAGAGACATACCATGCTGCCTATCTGAGAATTCTGCAGTTCTGCATAGTGAACTAAGAATGATCATAATGTTCTCCACTTAATTAAGCAAGCTGCAGGATCTTTCACTGCTATATGAATGTTCCACACAACGTCAGCACAAATGGTACTTTTGCAAACAATGACTATACCACTTTCTTCAGCAGCTCATTTTAAAGGATGACCTTTTTATTCCAATAATTCCCTAAAGGTATTATTAAAGAATCTAACAATTCCTTATGATAAGGAATAAATAGAGAATAAATAGAATAACTGTCTCTAGATAGAGACAGTTAACTTGAAGCGGAAATTCTTGGGAGTCAATAATGCCATTTTCTAAAGGTTGTAAGCAAAACAACAATAGCAAGTCTGAAAACAATATAGAAAGTCTACCTATTTCCATTTTAAGGTAATAAACAATTATTCATTAACTGAATAACCTTTATTGAATTCTGCAATGTCTATTTTTCTAATTATAGCATTTCACATTTATAAGAAACTGCTTCCATTAATATTTATTTGCTTTCCTTTCATTGCTTAAGACTTCGCAACAGCAGTAGGGAAATAAACATTTACCCTTTTACTTTGAATAGTGTACTCAAGTTGGTGCTTTAATTTTAAGGTCTGCTAAATATTTTATGTAGACTTATTTAATAGTAATTTTTGAAAATATCATATTACTTATTTTTTCCACTGGTGTATTCTAGCTCAAGGGTTTAGGGCTAAAGATATGATCTAACTGTATTTTAGGATTGATGTTGGAAGAATTCACATTTAGAGATATGAAAATCATCTTTTCATTAGACTCATCCAAAGTTGTGGTTCTTAAAAAACAGAACAGAAAACTTGAATTACATTCAGAATAGAATGTCTGTAAATAGTGCAAAGCACTATACTAAATGGGCAGTGCTGCTAAAATGTAATGCTGTAAAGAATACCATCAGAATTAATATTTCTATGTAGATTGCATAAAATATTTATTTGAACAGATCATAAAAAAACACATTTATCATTGTTCTTTGACACCTATGGATCAGGGAAAAGTCTCACCCTGAGAAGTACACCCATAACTTTGATTGGCTGTCAGAGGAAAAACCCGAGACATTAATGTTGCTTCAATTTAAGTGGCAACAGGATTAATGATTCAAAAATATGGTATATCTGTGTCCTATTAAACAAAAAAAAATATGTAGGAATTTAAGTGATTTATTTAGTCAATGATTTTTCTTAATCACTCTCTTTGAAAAATAAAAATGACACTTCACCAAGCCTGGAAAATCTAATGAAGTTCTGAAAAATAAATATTATATCACCTGATGACAGCTTTAAGGATGAAAAAACCGAATTAGAAACCCCAGGCTAATAAAATATGACAACGCATCAGACTGCAACCAGAAATCCCGCAGCACATTAGAAAGAGAAAGAAATGAAGCAAGACAGCCTAATAAATATAATATGTTTCCTCTTCTTCTCATTCTTCTCTGTGCACAGGTTTTCTCTCTTGTCGTGAATATTTAAAGATGAAAGCAGTAAAAGTATCCCAGTAGCCTATGTTCAGACCTATATATTCTGAACACTGTTATTCAAAGTACAGAATTCTTTAAGGTTTAGTGTGAAACAGTGCTGCTTATACAATTTCAGGATAACAAAATATAATAATAATAATAGTNTGTGAGTGTAACGGCATTATGTTTACTTGCAAACTCTACTTAAAATTCTTACCAAAAAATTTGTTAAACTTTTAGTAGAAATTATTAGAAAGTACTTAACTGTCTCGCTCTATATTTTCTTTATCTTTCTCTCTCGCTGTTTGCTAAATTATTTCTTTTAATTTCTTGGTTTTCCTTACAACTCACTTCTAGGAAGAGTATTTTTTTCACAAGTTTAGCAGCTTTATTTGTCAACCCCTTTCACCAAAATATGTGTTGATTTATAAATAAAAAAATTACAAATCTTGATATGCTACTGTTTAGCCATTTGAGTTCTAAAATTTAAGGTTCAGATTTTGAAAAGTAATTAGATTAATATATTAGTGCATTATTCACTATTTTGCTGAATATGAACCAAAAAACCTGTGACTTATTTTAATACAGTATACAATACTATATTTTCATCTAGAATGTTCGTTATTTCTTATCAGGAAAGGACAAAATAAGATTACGATGCCCTTTATTGTTTCAAGTATCCTGTTGATTTTGTGCCTTTAACACTGAGAATTCTAAAACAATAGTCCTTTCTTAGAGTCTTATCTCAGGATCCTCATCATCTACAATCCTGAGAACCTCTTGTATCATAACATAGACAGAGGTAGCCTTTATCAAAATAGAACTGCACTGAGGTCATTCTTTCACACACTGTAGTGTTAAAAATGACAGAATTTAGAAGATACAAGCATGTGCACACAAACACACACATACAATGTAATTGCTCTCCCTAACTTAAATGTAGTACAGTTCACTCTTCAATCACATAACTGCTTATCCTTATACACCTCCTAACAAAAGATATCCTTCTACTCCTATACACTCTAGATTATGATCATTTAATGAGAAGCTACTGTGCTTTTTTTTTGTTCTTCATTACTGCATAGTTGGCACTAGTTACTATTATTTAGTCTATACTATTTGGTCATGTTTAAAGATGGCAGTAATAATTTTTGTATCAACCTTTATGGCACTCACTTCAACATGTGAATGCTTCACAGCACTCATTAAAACACCTCATGATATGTCTCTTTTATCTCAGGTCTCTGAGATAAAGCAATACTATTATTCCCACTCTGTAGAGCCAGGGCTTCAGTTCTCATCTGCAACCCTCAATTATATAAGTACAAGAGGTATATGAGAACATGACTCCTGATTTCACTGAAAATTAGGTATTTGAATCGTCAGTGAAAATCTGTTTAGCATTGCTCTTAGAAGTGATAGCAAGTTTTGAGAAAACTAGCTTCAATTAAATATATATATATATAAACCCACATTAAGTTATTTGTAATTTAAGTAATTTTTTAAGGCTTATTCCCATGGAGTTTTACCACAATACTGGTCTTTGGCCCAATTTTAAATTATCTGAGGAGGTTGCCTGCTTTGTTAGCTTACAGGAACAAAACAATACGTCCTCTCAGGGTTTTTTTATGCATTCCATCTGTATGTATATTTAAAGCTTAAATATATGTACAAACACACCTAGATAGCTGAAATTGAAAGATGTTGTCCTGGGGTGACGGTTTGCTAGGGAAGACAGTGTGGATAAATTCTGCCTCGAGTACAGACAAACCCATTCGTGGGATTGTCTTTGCTCAAGGACCAGGTTGCACATGGTGGATAANTTTCCACTTCTCTCCAAGGAAATTCTTCCCGAACCCGGTGGTGGGGGGAGGAGTTGTGGGGGGTTTGCTCTCTAGGGGCCCCTTCCGGAGGTCTTCCCCCAAATTTGCCCTAAACCAGTACAAATGTCTATGTAGCAATACCTAATATCTTAGCATATACACTAAAATAAATATATCGCATCTTTGAAGAGACTGGTTGGCTTAGTTGGTGTGCATATGCACTAAGATATATCTTTAAATATTGCTTATAGAATGTGTTCTTAGCCTTACAGATCTTCTTGGTCTGCCCAAAGGAAATAGTTGATTAAGCTGTCCACTTAAATGTATCTGAGACCTTTGTGTAGGATTGTTATATGCATGAGAGGTATTGAAAATACAGATTTCCTGAGTCCCAATTTAACCACACCAAGTATTCCAGAATATCTCGTATGATACCAGATTTTTAAGTGTACACTTTAATCAAGACCTGTTAGTCCAGTAGCTACAATGTAAACATAAATTAACATTTTCTTTGTGTATTGACACAGTCATTTCTGTGTCTACATGCAAGCATCTACAACATATGCATCTGCAGGCTAGAACTCAATGGCACCCTTAAATGTTTTCTGTCAGCATTTTAAATAAATGTTTTATACTACCAGTTTGAACACCACTCATTGATAAACCCCACAGGAAACAACTCTGTATGCTTCCTCTGCCATCTCTTTCCTAACCAGCTACTCAGACATTCTAAAAGTCAAGGTCAGAAAATAATTTCTTTTCAAAATTTTTCGAGTTTTCAGTCCGTAATAAATGAAAATATGTAAACCCAGAATGAGATTTAAGAAAAAATGATGATCAAATCTCTTAGTGGGAAATGATGATATATTTAACACGCAGCAATAAATAGCAGAGCTGTCTGTACCTGACCATACAAGCAGTAAATGTCAGTAATAATTTTGTATTAAAAAAAGAAAATTGGCTTTAGACCCTTCATAATGTGTCCATCATCAGATTTTATAAGAGTTATAAGCAGTTGTAATTTTCTTCTTTGCATCACAGATGTATTAGTCTTTCCTATGGCAGCCAGTGAAAATGTAATTGATTACAAAGACAATGATATTTCTAGAACTGAACCTGAATTGTTGAACTAACAGATTATCCCCTTAAGACTGAGAGAAGTCAATATATTACTGCTAATATAATGTCTATCAGCAGTCTTTAAGAGAGTCAAATCCTTTCTCAAATTCTACATCCCTTTCAAAATTCTGCTTTTCCCATAGTTTAGATATAAGATGGTATCTGAAGACACGATAGCTATATCTTTCACTGCAAACATAAAAGATTTATAATGGAAACTGACTGGCAGATAGACTTTAATAACAGAGGAAAAAACTTCATGTAATTTTGTGCCCAGACTAGGCATATTACTGGATGAAATCCCTGCTATTCAAAATCACAGTCAGAAATTAAACTACAAAAAAAATTCTAATTCCCTTCAAGAGGACTATATTGTGTATGTCAATGATTTGACTATTATATATTCTCAAAATTCATAAAGTCAATTTGAAACTTCCAATGTTATCCCTAACGCGCCCATACAAATTAATGTTTTTCAAGCATTGTTTCCTTCAACTCCAAAAATACAGAAAGTCAAGTCAACATGGCAGTGGACCTTGGCAGTGTTCATGGTGGTGAACAAGGATCTCTTGGCAAAACTCAGACATAAAAGGAAGCCTAAAGGATGTTGATGAAGGTTTAACTCACCCAGGAAGAATACAGATTCTGAGCGGTCAGGTATAGGGTCAGGAAAATTGAAACTCACCTGATGTAAAATCTGGCTGGTTATGTGAAGAGCAAGAACACCACCTTTGATAGATAGATTTATCAGAAGCAAAACAAACATGAGGGAAAATGTGGACTGGCTGCTGAATGGCACAGAAGGTTATTTGACAAAATTTATGGAAAAAGGTAGGAAATGCCTTTTTCACATTGGTCTTTATTGTAAAATGATCTTCAGGAATCCTAGACCACTGAGGTTGCTGGGAAAATCTGGAGCAAAGAAGACTTTTCATCAGTATAGGACAAACAAGTCAGGACAGATCAGATACGTGCATCTGCTCTATTTCAACACCTCTCTATGTGAAAGTAAAAGGAGGTGCTTGACTTTGAGATGAGCTGAACAGCTTGATATTTTGACTGAAAAAATGAACCAGAAAGAGGAGAAAATGAACATGAATTTACTATCTTAAAGTAAACAAGTCAGGTACCTAAATACAGGAATTTAGTACAATTTTAGATGCAGTGAGGTGTCACCGAATGACACAGAAGGAAAGACACTCACACTCAGTGACCCCAAGGAATCAAGCAGGAAAAGAACCACTTTATTTACATTTCATGTCTATTTATAGAATTCCAACAGTGACCATGGATTGGACAGTGAGGATAATACCCCCTGACCCCATAGGTCCCATCAACCGTCCATCAATCCTCTCTTCCTCCAAAGAGGAATGCAAAACATTCATTGTTTACAAGAACCGAGTGTGAGAAACTGGAAGAAATGATCTGTCAACAATCAGAAAGCTGAAACAGAAGGGCAACAGTGAGGTACTCAAAATGTCTTTACAGGTCATAACATGGACCTTCTGAAGCAGCAGCTGGAAGACCTCCTGTGATAACATAGAGAGGTAAGATCTCAAATTACACTATGTATGTATATTTCACACCTGAATTGGTCTCTTAGCCTGCAGCAGTTGCTTCAGCAATTATTCTTATTTTAGAATATATGTTTTCTTTAGAATTCAAATTTGTTTTCCAATAACTATTCAGAGAAACTGGATATCAAACTAATTTCTCAACTATTAGGTAAGTCACTGACAGGTAAACTAAGACATCCATGTGTCATGTATGATCATTCTCAGACTAAGGAAGTTCAGCACCTACTTTTTTGCAAGTCTCTAGAAACTGCGTGAGGAGACCTGATTTGTAGCTGAAGGTGTATATTGTATTAGTAAAGCAAGAAGAAAAACTAGTTTTTAAAATTCACCACTCTACCATCTCAGATCTTCAGAGACTATAACCCTTAGCCTTTCTACAGCTAATTGTTAGAACAAAGGAATTTCAAAGTATGTTCCAAGTCATTAATTAAAGGATAAAAGCAGTAAGAAAATAATTTTAGCTGATATGTTCTAGTAGAAGTCTTAATGCCTCTAATTATCAGCAAATTAAACATTCTATAATGAAACATTTAGTAGAAAAATATGCCAGCTGAAACACTGAGGTACACAACACAAAATACAGTATTACAACACCCTCTATAGAAAGAAAGAGCAAGGGACATGGCATGGTGTAACCAAGAAGACTGACATTGCCATATATAAATGCACTTTGCTTTACACATTAAACGCATGTTTTAAAGAAGTTCTTAAGTTCAAAACAGAATTTTGCATAGCATCAGAGCAATACTACTCTAAAAATTATTCTGTTCTGTGCTGACTTGGTGCAAACTCAACTAGTGAAGGCGGAGGAGGTAAATGGAGGCTGTATATTTGGAAACATGTTTTGATCTGGTTGTCTTATTTTGGAAGATTGGCATGCATATCAGGGAAATTGAGAGTGTATTATGCAGCTCATGCTAAATGCATGGACTGCAAAAATTTAAATTCTGTATATAAGTGAGATTTATTGTGAGACCTACACCAAATTTGTTGAAAATTTTCAAATTTTTTGTTTAATTGCTTTTTCTGCACACTTGTGCATTTTTTACAGGATTCTTTTGCATTCTTTAGAATTAAAAAAAAAAACAAAAGAACAAACTGAAGAATCCCTTGATTCTAGGCTAGCTTGATAAACACAAAACAAGGCTGTATTTTATTATATTACCTACCTCTTTGGTATTTGTTCTGTTGTAGCTGAAATGAAATTAATCTAAAAAATCTACAGCTGTATGCAAACTATTTGAGATTGCATATGGAAAAGAAATAGTGGCATTTTACTTTTTCTAGATATATTTCACATATTGAATTTTCCTATTTCTTTCTGACTTTCTGACATCCACATCCCCAGAGAATTTTGGACCAATTAAATTGTGAATAAATAAAAAATGCCACTGAGACACCCAAGTACTGCAAGAGATCACAGTTCTAGAGTAACTAGCAGTACATAGCACACACTATACTGCATAGTTATTCTTGTATCAGCGGAATAAGTTCTTTGCAGGTGCCTCAAGGACTCCTTATCCTATCCATGAACTTTTGCTGTAGTAGACAAAATAACCAACCTGTTGCTAAGAAGACAATAAGGAGAAATATGATTGACCACCTGTCCCAAACAACAGAACTAATATTGGACAGGTTTTGTGTGCTCAGGGACATAGTCAGACAAACTGTACAAGCAGCCTGTTGACCATAAGAAGAGAAAACTTTCAGAGGTGTTCTGAGCAAGAAGATACTGAGCAGTGAAAAAAGACAAACAGACAACATTAGTGCAATTTGAATGGCCTCGTCACCAAGGAAGTATTCCCTTTCCATCTTATAGATAGGGAACTCATCAGGAAATGTAGAAAAGGAAGAACCTGAGAGACTCTGAAGGAATCCTAAAACCCTTTCCCAGGTATACATAATGCAGATCTGGAATGACTGTGCTGATCTGCCCAACTTTTCTTCTGGATTCTGAGCTCTCCCACAAAGAAAGGAGAAATAATGTAATCCATAAAATTGCATGCAGTCGTGATTAAAGTGTTTTGGTTTTCAAACCCTTTACACTATTTTGTCTTAAAGAACAAAGAGAAGGTTTTAAAGCAATTTAAGACATGGATTCTGCCAATGGTCTAAAGCATCCATGACACTTCACAATGGCACTCATGTTTTACACACTCTAGAATTCAATCTTTTCTTAATGCAGTGTGGAGGCTCTCCTATTCTTTAGAACCAGAGATCCAGATTTAACAAAAAATAAGAACGCATGACTCAGCTAAAATTTTAGTGTCCAAAAACTAATTTCAGAGTTTGAAGTATAGGTTTTGTTTTAATGTGAATCTTTTAATCAGTATAATTTCCTCTCATGAATAAAACCACATCTGTAGTGTTATATGCTGGCAGCTTTGTCCTCTGCTTCCAATAAAGAATAAACCATATCCTTCCCTTCGAATATATCCCACTTACATTCTTTGGTCATGCTGAAGATCATCAATATTAGTGAATGACTGTTTCACTACAGAACAGAATGAACTGCATACCATATAATTACTTTCTTGTATCTGTAACTGACTTAAGAATTGGGAATGTAAACATTGTCATTTAAACCATAACAGATAGAGCATGCCATCAGACTTCCGCTATTGTAATAATAACCAACAATTCTATTCCAGACTGATTAATTTTAAAACAAACATCAAAACACCATTTCACATATAAAAATCTCCTGGTTTTAGCATGAAATAACAAGTGCAGCAGAAAAGTGTAAAAGGAATATTTAAAGAAAAGAACAAAACCTTCCTGAAATCTTGTTATACAGGTGAAGTGTTCATACTTATACATGAATTGTGCCACTGCAAGTGGCATTATGGACAAGCATCACTTGCTCAAGGGGCAGCTCCTCCTATTTACATAGCAACTTTCTGACTTAACTGTGGCTGAGAACAAGTCTTTCATTAGTGATTATGTTTAGCAACCACACATTTATGTAAACAACCTACTAGTTCAAAAACACAGCTTCTACAATTTTCTAATAGTACTTTGTTGCCCAGTTTTTAGTTAACGATTATGATTAATAGTGATAGTTTTATGCTAATCATCCATCATTTATTCGTAAACCTGCAGATGTTAGTTTTCTAGAAGTAATTCATCCTTTCTGCAAAGCTGTAAAACTTCTACACATATTGCATTAATATTACAAGGTCACATTCTTACCAATGTTTTGTTTAAAAGTCATGCAGTTTCATTCGTTGCTGCTGTTGGATGTAGCTATTGTTTTATTTCTCTGTCACTAGTACTCTAATTTCACTCTGTGACGATATGTGACCTAGTATATTCCTTAATTGTCTCTTTCCATTTGCTATATCTTAAATGGCACCATGTGATAGGAAAAATAGTCAATGAATTTTTTGTTTGCACACAAATACATTTAAGATTACATTAATTAGTCACATGCAGTTTATGTACATGCATTCATATATAATATATGCACATGGAAGCTATAGCCATGCATTTGAACCCAAAGCATTCAGAGTAAATATTAGCACTTTTCTTTCTTGAAAAAGCACTGTCATATGCTGAAATTTTCACTGATTTTAAATTCTCAGAAGTCTGAAGACTGAAATAGTGAGAAAAATTCTTTAAAAAAAGATTTCTTGTTCAGAAATATATTCTTCAGCTGTTACAGCACTGTATCTTAGAACTTGTGTTCCTGTATACAAATTTGTAAAACTCATAACACATAGATTAGCAATTTTAATTTCAACAGTTATATCAACTTTGAAAAAAGTCTTTTCAATGTAATGATTCCTATTTATAAGTTCTATTTTTTTAATTAAGAAGAATATCAAACTTGTATCTTCAACAGAAGGAATGAAAGAATTATTTTCTTTTACCTGGAGCAGAGTCCTATTTATAAGCAAGACCTGAGTTTGAATGTGGGAGATCCCAGACAGAGAATAAGTTGTAAGCAGTTTTGAAAAGCAGTAATGCAAAAACAACTTGTTAATTTTGGAAACACTAGGCAAAACTTAGTAGGAATGAAAGAGAGCTGCCATTTAGCAATGCAAAGTTCTATAAAATTAATCAAACAGGTAATTGCATAATTCATATCAGCATAAACAATAATGGGTATTTTGAATGTTTAAAAGCTAAATGCTTTTTCAAGCAGTCTTCTAGACAAAAACAGAGCAGGGAGCATCATTCTAAGTGAGTTCTCCAAACACCTACTTTTTATTGGTTTGTTACGGCTAAGAGATATAACTGTTCTCTGGTGAAATGCTTTCTTGTTAAAGCTATATAAGTATTCCCTAAAAAAAAAAAAGAAAAAAATCCCATTTCTCATTTAGTGACTTTAGTGCATTTTGTTCTATCTGGCATTCAAAAGAAAAGTATCTCTTTATCCTCTATTTTCTAACACACAATCACAGATTGATTTGTTTCTCTTTTTTAAGGGTTTGCCCAATTTATTTGTTTGTCTATTCTATTGAAAGTAAATTGATCCGAAGACTGAATGTTTCTGTGTAGTCATCCTGTCCTTACAATATGACTTACATCCCTACAGGACTGTACAGGACTTATTCAACTAAATTTAGACTTCTATAATGTACATCCCTATATTCAGGCTAAGTCCCATAGGCTCCTGCTGTCCTAACTGAAAAGAAATAGGGTCTTTTAAAATAAAATCCACCTCATATTAAAAGTAGGTCAGATATATTGCTCCTCAGAAGTACCCATTTGCCTTCATTAATTATAAAGGAAGCCTTGGTGATTAATACAGATGAAGACATTTAGGCTATACATATCTGATAGCTGGCTCAGTTACCTTAACTAGATATCTGGCAACATTTCAGACGCCCTAGGTTATCCAAGGGCATATGCACAAGACTAGAAATTATAACACAAATCTCATGAGAGAAGCCAGTCCTCCTAAAGGGGGAGCTGGAAGCCCAACAGGGTTCATTAAGAAACCTCACATGAGCTATTCAGGAAAATTCATCAAGTCCTGTGAGTGTTTTCAGTTCTTGATTAGTTCCTGCAATTGAGTACCTATTGTATATTGTAGTAACTATTGAAATAAAAGTAAGTATACTTTATCAACTCTACCGTTTTCCAGTCTTCACAGACTGTATAAACCATGCAAACAATAACAGAGGTTAAAAACTGACTACTTACATTTAAACATCTATTTTCACATGCTGGCAATCTGAAAGTAAATCTAACCCCTGAAGTGTGATAAAATTAATCTTACTTTGAAGGGTGTTGATTTCAAATATCATAGAATTATAGAACGTTTTTTGTTGGAGGGAACCCTACAGATGATCTAGTTTCAACGTCTCTGCCATGGGCAGGGACAACTTCCACTAGCCCAGGTTGCTCAAAGCCCCATCCAGCCTGGCCTTGAATACTTCCAGGGATGGAACATCCATAGCTTCTCTGGGCAGCCTGTTCCAGTGCCTCACCACCCTCTCAATTAAGAATTTATATCTGCTAATATCTGATATAAACCTACTCTCTTTTGGTTTAAGGCCATTCCTCCTTGTCCTATCGCAAGACCCTCGTCCGCTTTCTCTGGACATATCAAACCTCTTTAAATCCATACACATTTCAAAATTATATAAATAAACATTTTCCAAAATATCTCTGGAAGAATTCAGCAAGTTTTAAGTGGGTAGGTCATTATTCACACATTTACATGCTGGAATAAGAGACACTTTTGAATTAGATTAGATTCCACTTCTGATTTACTGTCTTTTTAAAAAAGGTAGCGAATGTATGGCCCAGTTAAGGCATAAACTCTAAAAATCACCTTTATTAACCAGTGATACCCAGGCAATTAGGAAAGAGCAAATGCAGGTGATGAGAAAAAAGTAGGTGACTTGAATGAGCACTGGAAACTATATCAAGAATTATTTAATTAGATATGTAAACACACTTAACAATCAGGCTTTTCTTGTGCAGTTTAAATCTCCTTCCTACAACCTTCTGCCTTCTCTTCAGTCCTCATTCCCCTTTCCTTTCCTTTCCTTTCCTTTCCTTTCCTTTCCTTTCCTTTCCTTTCCTTTCCTTTCCTTTCCTTTCCTTNCTCCTCTTTAATTCACTGTTATTTTCTCTTCCCTTACCTTGCTGCTGGAAGATCCCATATACCTCTACCTTTGAATTTTCTCCTTGTTTTTTTGCGCTATATTGCACTTGAGTGTTATTCTCCAATATTTTGATTTTCTTTTTATTCTGGCTCCATAATAAGGGCTTTTATTGTTCTTTCTCCCTTGATCTTGCAACTCCGACAAAGCTGCTTCATTATTTCTTTCCAAAGCTTTTCCTTTAATTCCTGAAATCTTTCTGAGTTTCATTTATTCTTTATTAACACTTCATTTTAATAACCTGAATTTAATAATCTGATTTTTAAATGTTTATTTTAATTGTCTGTACTTAACAGATTATACTGTTTCATGTGACTAAGCAAAATCTTTTCAGAAAGACAAAGTGCCTGTGAATCAAGATACACACTATAGCTTTATTATTAAAAACCCCAGTTCTTTCTTTGTTACTGTTTTTGTCAAATTCTCTCTCTATTGGTAAAAGATAGCACGGCTACGTATAACTTTCTGAGGTTTCTTTTTGAAGATAAGAATAAAAAATAGTTAATTTTGAGTTGTCCTGATCTGGGAACTTATAGTTTCCTTATTTGTTTTTAATAAAGCAATATTTATTGGTTTTTTTCCTTTTTGCTGCACACACATATACATTTGACTGAAAGAATATATCCATTTAATTGAAGCCACCTGTCTCTACCAGGCCAAAAATCTATAACTAATGGAGTAGCATGCGTTTTAAATATGAGCAGTATCTTCCCTGATGACAATGCCATTCTTTAACTAAAACAATAATCTCAGAAGAATACTAAATGCTGAGGAAATGTTACAGTACAAAATAAACCTACTTTAGCAGATATGAATGCAAGAAAAATACCAGAAAAAAATCTTCTAAAGTTACAGTGAAATTCATGGACTTAAATAAGTAGCTAGACAACTGTGCTATCACTCATGGGCCAAATGGTGTTCAGAATTACTCTAACATGAATTTGAGTTAATCCCAAATGAGTTCAACAGAGTAACTGCATTAAAAATTGAACAAAAGAAAAAAATATCATAATTCTTTGGATTATTAATTCATTCATTCTTTACCATAATATGTTTCAATGAGTCCCTCTCCAAATTTCTCACTTATAAATTCATGGGTTTTTATTTTTCTGAAATACTGAGAAAGACTGGATTCCCTGTCCTCATTGAAATTTGAGGACTCTCAGGAGTTCAGATGTTGTCTGCATTGCAGACATCGTGTTCTGTTCCAGCTTCCCCCCAAAAAGCCCAAGTACAACTTGCATGCATATAGTCCTGCAGCTTATTAGGCTTTTAAAAAGGTCTTACAAGAAGCCAAACTCTTCTGTTTCTCATTAAACTAATTCTTATGCAGTTATTCTTGTTCTTACCTTTTCAGCCAGTGTGTTCTTACTGAAAGCTTACAGTTGGGAAATATTAAATTTTGAAAGTTTCATAGAAAATACATTCTCTACCAAGAGTAGAGGTAGACCAGGGAAACAGACACAGACACAGACCAGTTGTCTTGAGCATGCCGTAAGTCTTAGGAAAATTTATCATGGTACTTATTTGGAATAGTTTCCCACTTTTAGTGGTAAGGACTTCAAGGACTTCTCTTAGTAGAAGTGATATCTGCAAATATAATAGTCTCAGCTAAATTTTATTGTCTACAGAACTAATGTCTAAATCTAAGCTAGTCACTCTAAGATTCCTTTAAAATTGAAAGAGACAAATAAATACATTTTAGTGTGATGCGTATTAAGATTAGGAAGAAGTTAATTCTGCTCTAAAGCTAGGCATAATCAGTTGGCATCATGAATCCCACATAAAAATATTTGATTAATTTCTTTTCAGTTAATATGTCTGAACCTTTTTATGTCTGTTTCTGGATTTTAGCATCTGTGTTTCTTTTATCTGAAAGTCTAGTAAATAGTATTCGTTGGCTTTTCTTTGGATCCATTCTGTAGGTATGTTTTGAAGATGAAGGAGTTAAAATTATTGATTTTAATTCTGAGAAATGTTTATACCAAAAATAATGAACCTTAAGACAAATTTATAAATATAACCAAGACTCTAGCACTACCCACAGAGATGTAGCAGTATCAGTATAGCAATTTCAGTGTAAATCTTATTTTTCCTCTTTATTGAAAAATGTTGCACAAATTCTTCCTTGGCATAATGCTAAATATCAGACTATTTCAGTTACTCTGTGTCAGAGTCTGAAATCATAAGATTAAAAAAATGAAAACAAAACCTGTGACTTTATAGTAGTAAACCTGTTTATTTAAAAACAAACTTCCCACAAACAAGCCCACTGATAAATGAAATTTGTGGAGAATATACCTACTATAAGTCTGATTGTGTATCTTAGAACCTCTTTCTTGCATTCTTTGTTGTATCAAATCAAAATTCAGTTATACATCTGATTTTTATTTTTTCAACAATTTCTGTGTTGCAGATAGTTCATTTTTTAAATCTTTGCACTATATGTTTATTAGTAACTAACTTTTGAGACGTCTAGAGTGATCCCAAACATGAACAACATTAAGAGAAAAATTTATTTCCACTTACACTTTTTGTGTGTTAGCCCAACCACCATTGTGCTTGACATACTTGAGTTAGATGGAAAATTGGTTGTTTCTATAGCTACTATGATTTCTGTGCGTTGCTCTGTAAGAAATACTGTGATCTCATTTTATAGCAAGGGGATTATTTTTATGAAAGTGTAGTCATGTAGGACAGTGTATCGTCATGCAAAGCATTACAATGCATTACATAGAATCACTTTTATAAACAAACAAACAAACAAACAAACCTAAAGCCAAAGAGAAAAAGACCAACCAATAAACTTAAAATAACACATCTCTATTTAATTTTGCAATAAAGGTGAGCATCCAGGAGACTAAACATCAATATATGAAACTGATCGGCAAAATAGTCTAGTACATTGAAAACAATTACTTATTACAGCATGTGAACAGTGAAAGGGGATTTTTACTCTCTACATATAAGTTGTTCAGATATTCATTCATCATTTATTTGCCAAATTTCTAACATAATAGAGAACACCCTAGTTTACCTCTGAAAAAAATCAGCCAAAATGGCAAACAAAAATAAATCTTTGTACTTCAACTTTTTTATTACGCAAATTATTTCAATTTTATCAGTAAAAATTGAAATATGCACTCTATCTATGAATACATTATATAAACTCCAAAAATTCCAGGGAATGGATACTCAAACATTTTACTTGTTCGAAAATTACAATCTATCTCAGGTTTCTATAAATAAACAACATTTTTGAAAATATAACTCTCCCATATTCTCTGACATTTACAGGGAAAGAAGTCTTTTCAATTTTTAAAATATTCCTGTACTGATGTAGTTTTAGTTAATGTGGCCAGTCATTTCTTTTCAGCCACAAGCGGAGTTTTTGTAGCTCTGCAGAAGATTTAACATTAAGAACCATTGATTGTGACTTTAACCTTGGGACACAGCTGCAATATAAATATTAAGGATTATATTACACACAAAGGAGAACAGAACAAAACCAAAAACAAAAACAAAAACCAACAAGGATTCCTACTTCCTTCACATATCCAAAGGTTATGTACCTCAAAATTCACAGTGCACAAGAGAGTAGAAAATCTGATGTGGATATATTCTACTGTGAAGAAGGGGGCTGAAGTAGATTTGTGTTGCTTGCAAGAAAAGAAATGTTACTTTCTCCTTTTCAGGCTTGCAGAGGACAGAAAAATTTTGAATAAGATACAGGTGCTATTACAGGTAATTCTCAGATTATTCCTTTCTGCATGTGGGAAGCACAGTAAAAGCACTTGGCTTCCAATGTCTGACATTTTCTAATGTAACTCAGTGTTCTGACAGCAAATCTCTCCCTGATTGTGGTGGATCATAAAAGGATCATTTATCCCTGCACAGAAAACATCACATCATTCCCATATATTATTTTTTCTCTCCCTATCCTCTTTCAGAATATTTTTTGTATGTATCTGCAATGCATTGAGAGACCAAAAAGTTTTGCCTGTCTTTTTCACATTTTCCGTACTATTTTATTTTCGCTATACTTTTGCAGGAAAGTCCAATGATAGAGTATAAAAACTTCTGGAGTTACACTACATGGTAAATAAAGCAATGCACGAAATTAGTCCCAGGCATTTGCAGGTAGTCACGCCATTTGATACTGCAAAATAAAAACCAATAATAATCCATATCTGGCATTTTGTTATTGCAGTATTTCACTTCACTAATCAAACTTCATTAACAATGTAACCAAAAAGACAAATCTTTCATTGTGTTCCCTTAGTGTGCTGTTAAACAAATAAACACTAGTTACTCTCCACAAAAAAAGAAAAATCTGTAATACTCACAAAAATATTTTTTTTCTCTTTGGTAATGGAAAAACATGTTTGGCATAACCTGTATGTATGAAGTTGAAGTTCACTGAAAAATAAAAATTCTACTACTTCAAATGCTTAGGTTTCTGATTAAAAAAAAAAATTGACTGCGAGTGACTTGATTTTTCTGAGATAAGAGGTCATTACTAATTGCTTTCTGTATACCTGAATAATGACATTTTGTATGCAAATGTACATATGAATTAAATGACAATTATTATGATAATGTTCCTCTAATTCCGAGAGAGGAAGAGAGAGAGATTTAACTTTTTGACCTATTTAATTTCAATATTGTGTTAACTGTTTGTTAAAATAAATGTGCAATGAATAATTTCTATATATATTTGTCTTTAATTATTTTAGCAGGTAGTCCTAACAAACAATTGAAGTATAATACAGACTTAAAACTATCTGCATCTCAAGAATATGTCTGCTACACTGACAGTTTGCAAATGCAAAGGACTTCCAGATTCAGCAAAACTACTGCATGATTACTGTCCATAATAATCTACACAACATCATGTTATCATTTTTATTTGATGAAAAGATTTCTTCTCTTGAATAACTGATTTCTCTGAATGCATACATGTGAAAACCGCAGCAGATTAAGAAAAGCAACATAGTGGTGCCACTTTCCTACGTATCGCTTTCCCCAGTTTTCATTTTGCTTCCTGACATTTACTCTTGACTGTCAGGTAGAGCCGATATTGTTTTCTTTGATTTAAATTTTATGAGAAAACCACTTTTTCTTTGTACATATTTCTTTTTTGCTATCACTGGCAATCAAAAGCAGATAAACAACCTCCAGGGCATAAAAAATATTTGTACAGTTCTCCAAAATGTTATGATGTTCTATTGATAAGAAAAAATTTTAGCAGGTGTTTTGCTATTGAATTCTATTAGGCATAATTTTAAAGTACCACTTTTAAAGTTTTCCTAAGATTTAGAGTTTTCTTTTGTGGTTACTTTTAAGACAAGAGTCATTATTTCTTGGTGTGACTGTCAGAATGTCATCTTCATTAACATAAAGGAAATCCTTACCCTCAAAATTTTATTCCTATGATGTTTAGCCTCAATGTATGTCTCATGATTAATAAGTGATCTTATAAGAGTTTTGCAGATATGAATTTTACAAATCAGAAGTAGCATCCCTATGTGGAAGGAGACAGTATACCCCATATCAAGGTCTGTACTACTTCTAAGGATAATTTTATAGTCATAAGGAATTAGTAAAGGCTGCTGGTCTCAGGGGAAAGTTTTTGCCCATTTGATAGGATGGGATATTAATCAGCAGAATGCATTAATTCAGTCTGTACTTTTTGTCTTCTGCTTAGCATCCAAAAACACTGATACATGCAAATAAATTCTGGAAGCATGACTTTTTTAATTTTTTTTCTTCTCAGGAAAAGCTGAGCTTTATTGTGTGTCTCCTGCCTATTGAAAAGATTCCTTTAACAAAAATGAAACATGGAAAAGGTCAGCTGAATTTTAAATGCTTCCATTAATATATTTTTTTTTATTTTATTTTACAATCTGTAACAAAGAACTTTAACAAAGAGTTTGAATCCTTTCTTGTCTGTAATTTGGACTGGTGCTGTTCATGCACTTAGATACACAGCAGCCTTCCCTTTTCTCATTCAGAAAGGAGTTGTCATTATCTTGTCCAAGCGCTGAAAAAAAGTTTTTTGAGAAAACTGCTTCAAAAGTACATGCATTTGTAGGAAAAATAATGCTGTCTAATTATGAGCTGCTGTTTCCATCGCAACCTGTTGCTATCTGCATGCACACACACACACAACACACACCCATGAACATTGTATCTCTCTCCCAATGCATATTTAAATACATATAAAATCAGGAATCTTTAACCCACATGTAAATTTGTCTTCTTGACACTAGAAAATGACTTCTGGAATATTTTATGATAGGTATAGGTTTGCAACAGTCCATTTTGCATTATAGGAAAGCCTATGCACCTTGTCCTTCAAGTAAAAAAACTTTGTTTGACAGGATTTAAGGATGATGAAGGTAGTTTAGATGTCAATGAAGTAAAAGTACTAAAACTTCAGACAATTTAGTTTTCTTTACAATTTCAAAGCAATGAAAAAGCACGTTATTTCAACAGGCAAACAAGCATTAAAAAAACCCATTAATCAATATAACGCAAAAATATTCATTATTCCTTAATAGTGTCAGTCCTATTTTGTAACTGACTAACATTAAAATGATCATTCTTCTGTTGTTGGAAGCCAAAGAGATGGAATTAAGGACACACAGAACTTAATACAAAGAAAACCAACCAAACACACACAAACAACACAATTTTTAAACTAATCAGAGATCATCCCAAAAATGATTTCACAACCTATCTTATGGACAAGAATCTTATGCAAAGAAGCACGGTAAAGAGATCCTTGAATTAATGCCACTGTCTGTAACTGTACCTAGTGAAGTACTAACAGAGGTGTAAGTATTCCCTGCCTTTGTTCTATCAGTCAGCCAAGGGCAAACAGAAATTCATCCCACAATCTGGGTGCATTGCACCACCCTTTCCTGAACTTACACCAGTCATTGGAAAAGACAGTGTGCATGGTGTAAACTCAGCCTGGTGTATGCATATTTTTTAAAATTAAAGTAAGTTAAGAAAGATGTCATGCCAGTGTTGTTGAAATAAAATATGCAATGAAAAAGATATAAATATGATATATCTTCATAATGGTTGTTATTTTGTTTTTCACTTCGGGAGGTGAATTGTTATTTTTTTATTTTAATTGTTTCTGCAATATCATCTTAAATCAAAGAGGAACATTTTTAAAATTTGTTTTTCATTTGAAAAGTACCCAAATTTAAAAACCGCCTATCAAGTAACAGAACTTGGAATTCAGAAAGAAAATAGTCATCCTATAAAGTTATATATCTTGACCCAATATAGTGATATCGCTTTTGTTATCTTTTTTTCCTTATATTGACATGTCTGAATGAACAGCATATATAAATTTCCCTGTGGGTAACTGTAGGTGTAGAAGAAGAGATTATATGTGATCTCACCCCTGATAAATCACAGTTGTGCTGATTACCAAAAGAGAGGAACAGCCTTGCCCTTAATGTGTCACAGCTGTGACTAATAAAGATCAGTGTGATAAAAGGGGTGGGTTGGCTGGTCAGGGTGTCTTGGAGGAAGAGGGCCTGGAAGAGGTAGAGGAGCCCTGAGGAAGGAGGAACTAGCAACTAGCTGGAGAGCCACAAAAGACTGAAACAAGGAAGAGAGTTGCTGTAGTAAAAGATCCTCTGTGAGGTCGTTCTGGATCTGATGGAGTTGGAGCTTGCTGTCAGAGCCAAGCTGGGCAAAAGCTGTGCTCAGAGTCTGCAAACCAATGCTTGCAGTCACAGTCCTGCAGGAAATAGCCACAGCCAGAGTCTGCAGTTGGACCCTACAGCAGGAGCTTGCTGTAGTCAGAGTCAGGATGGCAAAGCTATGAAGAAGAATAAACCAGGACCTTTTTCATGTTGTTAAATGAGAGTCTCTGTGTTGGCCCATTTCTACCCCTAATGAGAGGTCTACTGCAACAGGTAACTTCTCTAAACTTAGAAGCAATAAAAGCAATACTTTATGCAAGGACACTTTTTTCTTTGCATAGCCTCTAATGAACTGAGTTGTTAATGCATTCTGGGTTTGGTTGGCTGCCAAGGTCAAAGCATCATTATCATCAAGATGGTTTAGCTCAGCAGCTGTAGAATGTATTGGAGAGGTTGGTGTGTCAGTTGGGCATTAAAGAGAAATACCTCAACTAGTAAAATCTTTTCAAAGTAGAACTTACTTATATAGTACCTTTTAAAGACAAAAATAAAATAAAAATAGGCCTGAGAGCCATCCATTCAAATCAATTTCCAGAAATCTAGTAAAATGCAAGTGTGGTCAACATTATTTACAAGACTGACCAACATTTCTTGAAAAGTTCACAATATGTAAAATCCTGTGTATAAGGGCAGCCACATATGGGTCAGGCAGAGTCATTCTAAGAAAGACTAAAGTTGTTGAGCCTAAAATTAAAATTAAATTAAAAGAAAACTATAAGAAATTCACCTGTTGTTTATATTTTCCACACCTAAAATAGAGAGTTGTATAATCTACTACCTGTTCTACCTCAATTCCTGTTGAAGAGAAACAACAGCCGCCTCACTGTCCTGCTTGAATTCCATGAGGGTATTCTCCTGCCAGATGCCCAAGAAAGCATAGAGAAAACTCCAAACATGCATCCAGTTAGATAATGCTGGCTTGTAAAAGAAATGTAACTGCATGTCTGTCTCCTACAATAGTTTTGTTAGTGTTGTTTCCAGTGGTGTATATATAAGTTATTATATGGTGCATGGAAACATACAGGAAGGATTTTACAGTCATTTTTTCTTCTTCTCTCTCCCTCTCTCCTTTTATGAGCAGTAAACATGCATCCATCCTTGAGTATTTGTCTCTAACTGAACAGTTATTTAGTCTCTAAGTTGAATATACTTGTTAGCTGCTTGAATACTCACAGACATTCAGATATCATGGTGATGAAGACAATATGGATTGCTGCTACAATTCATATGCATTGGTTTATAAGAGTAATTGGTAGTGGAATTCAGCACACCACTGTATATTGCCTTTCATTCAGTTTTTCATTTTTTGTTTGCATATACATATGCAATTATATATATGCAGTGTATTATTTAGACTTTAAAAGTCCTGCATTTGTCCTTATACAATTTCACGAAGAACAGTTTTCCATTCCATTTTAAGATGTTAGACAATAGATCTCCTTTGACTGGTAGCTTAGTCATATAACTCAGGTATGCATCCTGACTTAGATGTTAAATACATTCTCATCTGTGGACACCAATTCAGTTCAGAATGTTAATATCTACAGTCCATACTTACAGTGACTCTATTATAGACATTTTCAGAAAAGCATAAGAACTAGAGATCATCTGAGAAATTTACCTCTACTGAAACTTTGTAAAGCTGATAGCTGCTGTTCTTGCTTACCAGAATAGCATGATATGTGAAGGAAGCATGTAGTCCTGGGGTTATGGATCAGTATTTCTTATTTTCTGCCCACATAGTTTATTCCTCTTCACTTCCCACCCTACTACAGCTAAAGTGGTAAGTTCACCTCCCTAAAAGTGTACTTGTTCAGCTTCTTCTTTGTTCCTCATCTGAAGGCTTACCATAACAGAATTGAATCTGAACAAGCATAGCAGAGAAACAGAGCATTTTATGACTTTTAAAAGGCAAAGTTTAGTGTTCACTGAGTTCTTCTGGAGCATATAATTTTGAAAATCTACACTTTTGTAAACTATATTTAAATCCATATAAAAAAAGACAGAAAAAACCAAAAAACAAACCTCTTGAATCTTGAAATTAAGAAGTTTGTTTAACTTACTGGTCCTGCAGTTAACTTCTCAAGAATAATTAATTCCTCTTTTCCTTCAGCAGAGTGGAAGACTATATGTTTGCAGAAAATATCTGAAAAGCCATATTAGTTCAAAACATTTTGTAGGATATGCCAAACTTGGGGCTTTTTTTAAACAAAAAGAGAAAGAAAAGTCCAAAATTCAAAGTTACACAATATCTATCTGCAGTTACATATTTTCTAAGAAAAGCTAACGGGCTTAGGTTTGGGCTTTGTATCTGGGTGTATGTTTGTTTGAAAATTACTTTTTTTCCTGATCAGAGGAATAATTTTCTTTGATTATAATCACAGTGGATAAAGTGATATTTTTGTTCTGTCCCTCAGAAAGAAATGCTCATTTGAGGTCTAAGTTCTGCTCAGTGGTAATAAAACCTTGACATTTAGTGAAGATTTCTTACATGTGCAACAACAATTTTGAAAAAAAAAACCTACCTACAAAACAACAAAATAAAATTCCATAATTATGCCATTTTCCTTTTGTGTTCTCTTAGTAACTGAGAAAATATCTGCTTTACTAAAAAGTAAACAAGTTTTATGTGATTCACTAATTTTCTTATTTTTGTAACAAGATATATGCTAGATGTTGATATTATTGAATCAGATATCTTCAGCAGTGATATTTCTAATGCTTAAATATTCAAATTTCACCATGATAAAAAAAAGGAGTAGCCAAAACTCATATCTTGGTTGGGGTTTTGTTGCTTTTTTTTACTTTTAAATGAGAAAATGCAGTATTTAGTTGGTTGAAAATTAAAATTTTTAGTTAGTTTTTTGAATCTTGTTTTGTAAAAACTGAGTGTCAAAAGTAAGTATAAAGATGCTCAAATTATTTGTCTTTTTTAATCATCTCTACATTTTAAAGTAATCACTTCTATTGTTGTGTATTGAAAACAAAGGAATTGTGTGAAAAAAGTTTTAAACTCGTATCTCATGGAAAGACTATTTTACATTTCAGACTTAATGACAGTAAACAAAACACTGCATGAAAGAAACTTTAGAAATATCTGTACATTCATGGTTTTAAAAATTTCTCTGTTTTCATTCTGGAAGAGTTGAAAGTGGATTAACTAAGTATAGAAGCATACAGCAAGCTAAACAGACTAATGTTATCTGAAAAAGAATAATAGACATGTCTTTCATTACAGCATATTTCCTTATACTCTGTTGAAGAAAGTCAAACTTTACAATAATTTTTTCTGGCTCAGGATGTTGTTTTCTAGTTTGGTTCAGCTTGATTATTTCTCTGAAATATTTCCCTACAGTTATCAAAATGCATGCCTTTCTGGTTTGTGTTGTCCAGAAGGAAAGCTGCAATGTTTCAATCTCCTTGATGAAGTTTAATTATTTATGGACTTGAAGTGATAGTTGATGTGTATCACTTTTGTTATATTATTTACACTTCTAAATAGGTAGTAATATTTAATTTGCAACAATGCCACACAACCCCTTCTTATCTATATAAATTATACCTGGAAATAAAGCAGAGCATATTGTGAAGAACATATTGCAGTCTAGAGGGTCCAGATATTAGCAGTCATTGAGCAGATATACAAAAAGTCCTTGACTGTGAAATACTCTAGAAAGCTTTATTAACACCCACAATTGAATACAGTAGCTACCATCCTGTCAACATCATGAATGAGATGTTAATAACTCTTTTGTTTACCCTCCAACCATCTGGAATATTTAGCAGATTCAGGTGCTCAAAACAAGGAAGCAGCATGTTCAGCTGCTACTGTACCTTTCAACTGGACAGTTTTTGTAACACAGCTATTAGCCTGAATGTTTGCCATATGGAGTGGCATGGTCCACCTAGAACACAGAAAGATGTTCTTATTTAGGAAATTTGTCCTTTCTCGTTAGTTTTCCATTAAAAAGTAGTTTATTTAGGCAATTAAATTGCACATAACTTTAATGATGGAGATGTATGTTGGAGATGACTGTATTGAATTAATCTGCCTCTTTTACCTGGCACACAGGAATGCAACACTATTAGAACATGCCATTCTGGAGATATTGTAGCAAATTTTAAGTTGGAAACGAGGCAGTAAAAACAAACATTCAGGAAGATAAAACAACATGTCAGAACTATATTTCAGAACGTTTTGTAAGTAATTTGCTAATTGTATTTGATTAATGCAAACATATATTTCTTTCTTTGGAGCAGCTGCTTATTTTAAAGGAGTTGCTTTTTTTTATCCTAGATCACAAGGCAAATGGAAATACAACTCTCATACAAGTGCTTAGACAAATTTATAAGAAATATGTAGTGCAGAAACCTAAAAATACAGATCATATATGGCAGTGGTGACTTAGAGCAAGCATTTTTTTAACCTCCTTTATATAATCTGGATGAGAACAAGTTTGGAAAGTGTAGCGATTGATTAACTAACAATATAGGGAAAACATTTGTGTTGAATGTCTAACATCTCCTTGTTCAAATAGGTTAAAGAAAATGGTCATGACACAAATGGAAAGAATTAACTGATTGTTACTTGAGCATTATAATATTAATAAGACAGGAGGTCAAACAGCAAAATTTAATTGAATTGGTTTGTACAAACACTATTTCTCTTTGAGTTGACTGGAACAAGACAAAAAATTGCAAGTAAATTCCATCTCCATATGTACTGGTTAATTATAGGGCATCATTATACTCTCTAATTCCTTTCCACCTTTTATATTCTCACAATTTTATGTCAAGTTAGTCTGCATAAGTCCAACTGTTCTTTAACTTTTCAGCAAGATGCATAGGATATTAGTGTGGAAAAAGAAAAGAGAAGAGTTGTCTCAAATAATTGATACTACTTGAGGTAATCTAAAGAAAATCCAAGAGTTGAAGGCATTTCAAAAGTTTCTGATGCTTAGGTAACAGAACCATGTCATGGAAAAGAAGACCTGAGGTCTTTCCTCAAATAGAAGGCTGGGACAGAAAGTCCCCCAATGTCCTTTCAAAACTAAGGTTTTCTAAAATTTTCTGAAAGCATCTTGTTTTAAGTTATCTATATGCTTCCTAGTATATTTATGCATAGGAACCAAATCTTATCATGTTCTCTACCAAAGTTCTCCACATATTTTCTTCCTTGATATTTTGGTTTCTAATACTACTTTGTGTTTTATTTCTGATAACTGAGAATGGCCCCCACTTCTACTTTTTATTTTAATTTATAGAGGAATGGTGTGTAAGTCTTCAAGTCTGATGCATTTTAACAGCTTCAGAATTAATAAAAAGTCTTTTGAGATTTACAAAACTTTGCATAATTGTAATCAACAGAATGATGAAGACAGCAATAAGTCATTTGACATAAATATATAGTATAACTTATAGAATGTAAGTAACTCATGCTAGAGTAAATCTTCAGGTTTTTTTTTTTTTGTACTATAACATCGCACAGGTTCTTATTTATAGTTTACAAGCTTTCAAAAAGGAAAATAAAATCTTCCTTAGTTTTACTAAATCTTTGTTAAATAAAGCAGTGAATTACCTAAATTGTCCCAAAAGTCATCTCTTAACAAATAGCGTTTTCTGACTTTTTCATACATGCCTCTGGATATTTCATTCTAAAAGTTCTTTTGATCTGCATTAAGCTCCAAGAAAACCCTTGTCCTCATACATTCACCATACACAGTACATAAAAAATTGACATAGAGATTATCATTGATGACAGAACACTTTCTTGCATCTCAGGTGAGAGATATACAGGAATAAGAAAGTTTAGGGAGAAGAGATGGATCAAATAAGGGTGAGCCATTTAAAATTTTTTTCAAGTCGTACAGAAGTCACAGACTTCTTCTTTTTGAATTTTCTGATTCAGAGAAGACAAGTTCCTTGAGTTGGCATTGAACTCATGTGAAAACTTTCATAGATGAAGGTAGCTGTTTTTTTCAATTCTGTTTTTTTCCTTCTACTTGTATGAATGACAGGGATGAATGTGGTCTTTTAACAAATGATGTATAATTTTCAGTAATAAATAATATGTAACAGAGCCTTGCAGATATTCTCTTTGGATTTTTGTTATCTTTAAATGGATGTTTTAAGGGTTTTTTTTATATGTAATTTTCTTAGATCTTTCAACAACTGTATCTGAAGCTAAGAATTGGTATCTGACTTATTATGTATTATGCCAAATAAAACCAGAACAACTATTCTGTCAGAGTGACTCCTAGAAGAGTATGGAAAGCTTTAATAATACAATTTCCTTTACACGCATAAAAATAGCATGTTTTTTTCCAGCAGTTAGAAATATAGCTGAGAATATTTTTATTTGGGTAAATATCTGTCACAATGTTCTGTTCAAAAACTATCTTGATGAATAAGATAAAACATAGATTCAATGTCCAGACCATGAAGATGCACCAAAAATATATTTTAGTATTCTAGTTATGCTGCCAAATCAGCAGGAAAACTCATTTCTTTTGCTGTGTCGCCTGTATTTTGTCAGCAGGCTTCTTAATAAACATAGGCTCAACACTCCTGAATATTCCTGAGACTTGGAGAGATATTTTTCTGATGCTGTAGATATTTACATATGGGAAAATTCCCAGGGCCACATCTATAATTCCTAGATGGGGGGAAAAAGTAGTTTTCACTCGATAAAAAGTATATGTATACACATATCTTAGTGTTTGCTAGGGAATTCACACCAGAAATGCCCATATTTCTCCACTGACAAGAAAGGTTAGATGGAGAAGGTAGCAGTTCATACACATATTTGAAATCTCAGGATAAATGAGATTAAACTATTAGGGTTTTTTTGCTAAACTACTGAAACCAATTTTTTTAACCTTTTAAATATTTACATAGTTTGTATATCCTTAGGCAAACATGAAACCAATTAAACAGAGTAGGAAAGTCTTATATTAACTAAGAACTGTATGGAGGTGGATCCTTTGAGTATATTATTGGGATATTGATGTGTGCTTTGAAAATATAACATTTTTCTCAGCATAATGTAGGGTTTGAAAAACTACTTTAGTCTTCAATTGAATTTACTAGCAGAAAGAGATGGCTGAACATATAAGATACTCTGAAACTTACTGAATCTGAAACTTTTCAAGACCCAAAGGAAGAGAAGTTGTCACAGGGAAGGGACAGTGACAGGGGTGTGTGTGAGCATTTGTGTATGTCCACGTATGGAGCACATTATGTACACAAGCTAGACTGTATTTATTTAACAGTTTCTTACAAATTTTTCTCATTTTATCATTTTTTTTCTGCATGATTCTGCAATTTTTAATTAACTCACACTAGTTTGTCTCCCTTTACATTGTTTAAAATTCTCCATCCTCAATTTTGATGCAGGTAAGTTGGTAGTTTATTGCACTTGTATACTTTTCATGCATTTGGATGATTTGGTTTTATGCTTTTTCTTCAAATATTGTTTATGTAAGACAGAGCTCTCTAAACATTTTTTTACCTTTCATTTAATTTCCTTGTGATTTCTGTTGCTATTTCTTGAGTTTAGTTATGATTGTGTCTTTAAGATCAACGTTTTATGTTTACAAATATTGGTTCTCTTCATTTTAAAGTTCATAAATTTCACAGTTGCTCTTAACGAAGTTGCCTTCTGTCTTCAAAATTTCCTCTTACTCATTTCTGTAAGCAATAAAATAAAAAAAATAGAGAAGAGGCTAATTTACTTCTTGTTTTTCTTATCCAACAAATATTTTTCTAGTTTTTGTAACTCATAACAGGTGCTCCTTGCTATATTCTTTATACATCTTTGAAATATCTAGGTCAAATTACTTATATTTTCCTGCTGTTTGAAAGTGATAGAACTTGAACTTCCTGTTTTAGTCATATCGTACATAAATCATTGTGACAACTAAATTATTACCACAAGTACCATCCAACACCATCAGCAATATTAAACTTTCTGTAAATATGTCTTTCTTTCTATGACTGGACAAAGCCTTAAATTTCTCACACTTTTGCTCCATCTGATATGTTTATGTAACTTCAGTGAACCTAATGAGAAACCTAAAGGAGAAAAGCTTTTGGGATTAATATCTGGAAATAAATGCATCTTCTCTGTAAGAGGTGTAAAACCTCTGTGAAACTTACTCATTTTGGACAAGTTTGCCTACTTTCAGGATTGGGACTGTGAAAATCAAGGGCTTATAGAAAGGAAGCCTCTACAAAGAGGTAAATACTAGTCACATGTAACAATTATGTAAGCACTCTATTTTTTCAATATGCATCTACACATAAATCATTTATGAAGTCTAAAAAACAGTATCTCTTGAAGGGATTTGACGACTACAACTGTTGCGATGTAAAAGTCAGTTTTAAATTTTTTTTCCATATTCAAGAGGGTACTAAATGCTCAAGTTGTCTGTACAGACTGAAAGTTCCTTGAAGGTGACAATTTAAATGTTGAATACATTATGAATATAAACTAGCGATTGTGCTTCTGTCTCATGTAATGCAAATAAAAAATGTGCTACTTGCAGTCAGTTCCTTATTGTTCAGTTTTGTGTTACGACCGAAGAAAGAAAATTCTTGCTAATTGTATATGGTGGGATTTATTGGGTGGAATTATTTCTTATGTCTCACAATTGATACTACTCTTAATGAAGCAACATGTTAAGAGAATGATGCAATAGCTGAGTAATAAACAGAGTTAGATAATAAGTATTTCTACTGAAGAAGATACTTTTCAGGACCTTTGAGTTCAAAAGAAGGAATCTTCCTTCCAAGAGCCCCTTCGTAAGGGATTGAGAAGATATTGAAAAAAAGGGCTTAGGTATAATAAGGAGAGAATAGTGCACAAATTGGAGATTTTGATTGTTGATAGGAAGACTTGTTTTATGTTTTTTAAATGAACACAAATTATTGTGAAGAATTTGCAGAAGCTTACTTTGTGAAAGTTTCATGCAGATTTTAGTCTGAAAGTCATAGTGAGTTTTGCATGGAAAATGGATCTGAAGTAAGGTACACAGAATTCAAATATCTTTTGATTTTAGTATACTAGATCACTGTTGCAAGTACAATAGAGGTAAAGTACAGTACATCTAATCCTAAAGCAGAAGTATGAAACAGGTCAAATTAATTGTACTCCAAGAATTTCTTTCTATTAAATATGAAAGTAGCATAGAACATCCAAATCACATTATAATTATACATTATTAATATTTTGTAGATATCCCCCATTGTCACTGGCTGCTGCTTAATCATTATGCTTTGGGGTTCCCTTGAAAAATATTTATATATTTTTCTTTCTACTAACTTGAAACTGGCTTAGATTTGGCTTCCTTGCTAATAAATGGCATGTACTTGCCCTTTGTCTTTTTTTCTCTCAAAATTAACTTTTTTTCCATATTGAAACCTATAGTTTATTTTTTTTTTAAGATCTGGGCCAATTTAATCTTGTAAAACCTGCTTAACTATGACTACTTGTACATAAAGAAGTCTAACATTCATGTTCCTGACACCTGGTACTTACACATTATCCTTTAAACACTTTGACACATACTGCAAACATAGAAGTAGGATGAACAATCTGCATAAAGTCCTCAGAAGACCCTAAATTACAAGAGAGGAGAAGAAAATGGGAAATGAGAAAGGAAGAAGAAAGAAGGAAAGGGAAAAATGGTGTATATAAACACATTTACCTGTATTTGTACGAGAAAATGGACATGTACTTAAGCTTTCTATTATAGTACCTTTCAAACTAGTGATAGAAGTAGAATATTGTGACTAAATAATAATAGAGTAATTCTTCTATGTTTGACAGATATATTCACTGAGAACTTCAAATTGATGAAATTATCTAGGTAGTCTATGAGAAAGCTGTTTCTAAATGGCATCTACAGAATTCATTACTTGCATTTCACTTTGAAAACAAAGAAAACTACAGCACTAAGAAAATCCACAGAGAATCACTGCAGTAACTATCTGCTTGCACTGGATGTTTGTAATGCTTGAGAGTCATGGTTCCTGTCCCTTACTTGTAAAATGGTGACTTTTTTTAAAAAGAAAAAACCCACCTTTCCATATATTTTAACTTCCACCTTATGAAAAACCCACAAATATTTAATTGACAGATCTTTACTTCCCTTTTGTGCTAGTAGATTAAAAAAAAAAAGAAAAAAGAACAGGAAGGCATTTCCTCCTTGACAAGAGCTAAGTTCGTCTAATCAATCTGATTGCCATTCTTTAAGGTTTTGTACTGACTAACACAAAAATGAAACATCTCTTCATAGCTGTGAAAACCTACACAATCTCTTCATTTCTTAAAACAGTAAGAAAAAATCTCTAAGTGACAAATTCTTTTCAAAGGAAAGTAGACTTGAAAAATCTTATTTTACATTCTGGATCTGGTGTTGTTCTGAATTGCATGTTTGTCATTTTATTATTCATGTGGATATTTCATTGAGCAAGAAGATGAAACACTAGATTAATGCAGTACTGAGAGGCATCATACACCCTGAGGGCCTTACTGTATTACTGGCACCAGGAAAAGGTGACAAAGCTACTTCAGATATATTAATATAAGCTGCTGGTTCATTTAGAATATTACCATTAGCAACGAGTAAATGTTATGTCAATTAAGTTGAGTACCATGTGACAAGTCTTTAAAAATAATAATAAAAAAAAACAAAAGAAAATAAAATATATCAAAAAGTCTAAATAAAGATATATAATATTGTATTTTAGTGAATGGGAGAGTTTTGTTAAAGAGACATTCTAGAATGACCTAACAAAAACTGAGGATAATTAATCTCCTAGTTAAATAACCTACATCATTGTTATAGCACAATGGATAAAGAGATAATGTGGCAATTTAAAAAAAAATATTTGCTACACATAATTAGAAATACCTTTCATTTAAATATAACCCTAAATGCTTTGAGACCATCCAAATAAAACAGCTAATTACTTTGATTTCTAAGTGTCTCTTATTCCTTTTAAAGTAGTATGAGAGCTATACAAAGTAAGAAGGAAATGCCTACATTCATTTTTGAGAGAGAAAAATCAACATTAAAAAGGACCTGCAGATTGTGATTTAGCCTTTGCTTTTATTTTTTTTCATGATTAAGAAAAGAAACAAGAGTTGGTTGCCATGTTAAGCTCTAGTTTGTCTGGCACTGTTTGGCACTGGTTAAAAGATTCTTGACAAAGAAGAATTCCATTTGAGAACTGAGTTGTAGAAACACAGACATGCATCAGAGACTTGAAATCAACAAATATAAGAATATCCCTAAGCTTCACTTGTTAATGGATTTTTTTTTTCAGTTAATGCCTATTATTTTTAAATTTTATATAATATTATTGTTTCTTTTTTTGCTTATAGCGTTTCTCCCAAGAAATAAAACATTTATAATGTGGCACAAAAAATTACAAGCATGTTTCTAGACTTTTTTTTTCCCGGCAGAAAATGGTTTCTGAGTTCTTTTTAACACAGGATTAAATTGCTAGCATTTTATATGTAATAAAAGTTACCCTTTAAGTGTATGTGAGACATAGGCCCTCCTGTAATTAGTAGTAAAATAGGATTTTGTCTCTCAGTGTGAGAAATATAAAAGACAAAACCATTACAGCTGTAATAAACACTGCTGTCATATTTTGTAAATTAGCTTTTGTCTGCCTGAAAGATAGGGTTGATATTCTTAGAGGAATAAAGATGTTAAAATAGTCCATCTTGAAAACAAGACAGAAAGGGCTGAGCATCCTGAAGCTCTAATGGAATATGTCTGCAGATAGTAGTGTCATAAATTTTAATATTTGTATTGCAACATTAGTGAATTGTGATACACAGAACTTTCTGTATCTTTTTATGCATAACTAATTTAAAGTCAGGTTGAAGGTTTTACTTTAGCCATAGTTTACCTTATTGTTTTCTTAAAATGTATATATGGGTCAAAGGGTGATGAGGAAGATTTACCTTTTCAATGAGTGAAAAAGCAAAAATGTGAATAAGTGTTATTATTAATGAATAAAAATTATCCAGAAAAATGTCTGTCTTAAATTAGAAGGGATTATATTAATAGCGTGCAAGAGATTAGCCTAAAAGTATACTGAAGGTCAGCCATTTTACTGAAAACCTCATTTTCATTAATATAGTTCAAGACTAGTATTCTGCTCAGCATTTAAGAAGAATGAAGGCTATTTCTAAAATGTAGGAAGCTTGTTCGGCAAAATTCTAATATCACTTTGATACCGACTCTTCATACTTCTGATTTGAAGGTGTACATGGTGTCACTTCAAAAGAAAAAAAGAAGAAACAAAATGCAGACAAGACAGGTGAAATACTTCGTAAGAATCCTGAAAAAACAAAAAACTTGAAATTGCAGTCTATTCAATTTTGGGTTTATTCCATTTGCATTTCTTACTTTGTATAAACAAAAAGGCTTGTCAACACTGCAGTTCACTATTCTGAAGTAATAAACTGCCAGACAGCTTCATGCGTCATAAGATAACTGTTAACCTAGTGACTTCTGCAAAGTCCAGCTGCGAAACATCTGGAGACACACAAATTTGAAATTATACTAAAATTTGAAAATTCTGTACTTCAGCTTTTGGCAATTTTAATAAAAAATAAAAACTCTTCTTTGTATAATTCTCCACCTGGAGCTAATTATGCTAATTGCTATTAGTTGTCTGACAAACTTCTGACAAACTTACAAATGTTACCATTTTTCTTTTTCTTCCAGTCAGAGAGGTAGCATTCAAGTGAGACATGTTCTATTGCTATAGAGTTATTATTCTCTAGAGCAGTTACAAAGTGGTTTCATTTCTGTAATTCTGATTTGGTTTTATTTACTAAGTTTATTTCATTATTTTAGTACTAATTTAGATTAGAATTTTTATGTACAGACATTCATAGTTGTATGGAATTCATGGTAACTTTTTTCTTTTTTCTTCCTTTTTCTTTCTGGGACTATTTTACTGCCAATAAAACACAAGCTTAGCATGTGTGATATTTCCTATATTTAAGCTGAAAAGATTATTTGTCCTCTACACAAACGAATAAAAGTTTAAAGAAGCAGGGCGATCAAGATTGGAATATTTTGATACCATGTGTGGAAGGTTGTTACACAGATAATTGAAATTTAGGTATATGGACTTAGTAAACTGAGTTAACTGAATAAATGATTAAAGTTGGACCCAGGGAGACAACACTTTCCCCCCACTATTAAAATAGCTGCTTAAAAGAAATTACCTGTCCTTACCTCTGTAGCAACATTTTGTTGACCATTGGCCAGATAAGGAGTTGAGGCTCCTAGGTTATATGTCTAGCTTTGTAGTGGAAAATCTGGGTAAAAATATTTCAACCCCTCTGTGGAGCAGATGATGGAATTCTACCAAGCAAATTCTTGAATGAAAATAAATACTCTAATCCCAGGTAGACATTATTACTCATGTATTCAGACACCCTTTCAATGTACTATGCTAAATGAAGAGCTTGTTTAAACCAAAATGTGTTTTTCAAGGCTTACAAACTTATTATAGTACTTAGTATCATTATTCACATAAAACCTTCATTGAATTTATATAAAATATTATCTATGAACAAAGAAGGGTATGAGATTTGGTCCTTAGCTTAATTGCATGCACTGTTTTCCAATCAATATCAGCTGCAATGCTACGATATTTACAATATTTTTACTATGAATAATATTCTTTGTTTGATAGTTCTATTTCTTCTGTTTCATAGTCAACATATCACCAATTACAGGAAAGGACAATTGTTCTGTAATATAAACCAGCAGGCTATAACAAATGACAAATATGCTGTTCCACAAGGAAACTGACTTACAGCAGTTTCTATTATTTAAGTGTCATTTTCATGGCATATTCAGAGAATTAGGAAACTGCAATAACAGTTTTGCAGCTTTGAAACTTTTTTTACTTCATTTTTATTCCATTTATTAAATATTTTTTATGAACTATGGTTTTCTCTTGAAGCACACAATATATTAACAAACTGATAAAATGCTGTGTATCTAGCCTCTCTGTTCTAATTGCTGTTTTCAGAATGAGTATGGTAAGCCACAACATTCTGAGAACACTGTCGTCTTCCTGGGGAGCAGCCATCTACAGGAACTATGATTTTCAGACAGTACATGACTATATTGCCGTGAGTGTTGCTTTATTTCTCTAAGCTTGTTCTCCTGGAAATATCTGAGGGTTGCTGATCTCCATTACTTGCTTGTTTCTCTAATTTGTCTTTTCTGAAAAGGCCAGCATGATTGTGATATCTGACTTTTTCAGATAAGCAGTATCTGAGAATCTTGAGAAAAATGGTAATCAGCTCCAGTTCAGAATGAAGCACATAATTAACTTCACTATGTGTAATCTTAAATATTTTCTTATGCCTGCAGCTGTTGCTGAGATTATTGCATTCCAGGAAGGTGCCACTAGGACATCACATATTGGCATCAGAGCAACTGTCTTGGTTTAAGTTTGTTTTTCCCGGCCAATGCATTAAATAATGTCATGGATTTGATTTGCTAATTAAAATATGCTCATTTTCTGTTGTGAGACAGAATTAGGAGTACAAGCAAGGCAGGCCTAAAACTTAAGAGCGTATAAAAAGAAATTTATTAACAACACAAAGGGAAAAAAAAAAGAATTCAGAATTAGATTGTCAGACCACTTTTTCCTTCCCTTTCCCAACTTTCATAACAACGAAACAAACATACAAAAAACTACTTCAATTAATTCCCAACTCAAAGAGTCCTTTCTTTTGTTCACTTTGGAGTGAGAAGCTTCCTCTTGTTAGGCTATAGGGATTTTTCCAAAAGAAGGTAGAAAACAGTCTTCTCGTGGTTTCATTTTCACGATTTTGCATCTGCCCAGAAATCTGCAGTCGTGGCACTCCTCCCAACTCCACAGCCTTCCCAAAGCTATACTTCTGAGTCATGGTCAAAATACATGGGGTATTACTTTTAAGAATGAAATGTTCCAAAGCAAAGGTTCTCTTCGTCCCTTTTCTCTCTGTTCATGCTTCATCCTCAGAAAACTGAGATCCCCTTCTTTCCTCGGGACAAAAGAGTCTCAACACAGGTGCTTTTGGTCAAATGATTTATCAAATGGAACGTTTCCAACCCCCCCATGTTGTTCTCCATGGTTTATAGGAATATTCAGTACATCAGTTCATCCCTACAATCTCACAAAAAGATTTTCAGCCATTTTCATGAGCATCTCCTCATTCTCCTTACATCTAAAAAACTTAAGACTTAGCTCTTGCTTCACTGACTTCAGAATATCTCCTTTTTCCCTTTCACTCCAGGGAGGATTGAAAAAGTCTGCAAGTCTCATCTGAGCATTGAAAGAGTTAAGATTTTTGCACAGGGAAAAGAAAAATAAGCCAAGGCCAAAGTGCTGGAGCTTTGCCAGGATGTCAGAAACCAGCAACGCTGGGGAAGGCGGGGGGGAAGCGGCTGGGATTTTTATATTAGTTTGAGTCTCTCTGGTCACTGTCCATGGCCACCCCCCCCTTCTCTCCCTCTCTGCCAGGCCATGCCAGCTCCCCAGACAGGGGGCCCGGCCCGGCCCCTGCCAGGCCCACAGGCCTGCAGTGGAGCCAGGCCAGGGCCCTGTTACCTGCACTGCTGCCGGAAAAGCCAAGAGGGCTCAGTTCCAGATTACCTGCTTCAAAATGTGTGTTCACTGAGCGAACTAACTTTCTCCAATTGGTTCTTCACACTGTCAATAACCAAACCAGCCTCCAATTGGTCACTATCAACTCCCAGGGGAGTACTCACAGAGAAAACTTCTCTTTGACTTTCTCCTTCCCAGGTCAAACTACCACAGCAACAAAGAATTTTTCATGGCCCATGAAACTCCCTGAAAATGGGTGGAAGAGACACTTGGGCTGTAAAACCATCCTGAACCCTGAGTAATTTTAGAGGCATTGCTGTCAGTATCTATCCAAACTTTACATTTGCAGTAGTTGCAATTACTACAGTGAAGATGTAGTCTTGGTTTAGCATTTAACGACTTCTTGAGCTACTGAAATTTTCATACATAATTTCACCACCGTGTTCTAAAATTAAATACATTCCTACCATAAGACTTATATTTTAGTTCACAGTGCTTGGTTTTGCCTTGGTCAACTGGGTCACTTGTGCCGTCTTAAGAGTTGCGCTCCTCACTTTTGGACATATTATTTTGAATTAAATGTGTCCATATTCTCCATGAGAATCTGATGTGTGATGAACTCAGAGCTGAGGGTTCCACTAACAGACAGATAGTAAGATTCACATCAGTTTGGGCAGGAGTGTTGATCTGCTGGAGGGCAGGAAGGCTCTGCAGAGCAATCTGGCAAGGTTGGATCAATGGCACAAGGACAACAGTACAAGCTTCAATAACACCAGGTGCTGAGTCCTGCACTTCTTCACATCAACCCCATGCAGCGCTACAGACTTTGGGGAGAGTGAGTGGAAAGCTGCCCAGAGGAAAAGGACCTGGGGGTGCTGGTCCATAGCCCCTGAAGATGAGCTGACAGTGTGCCCACGAAGGCCAAGAAATAACTGGACTTAGTGCTGTAGTTAGTTGGTATGGAGGAGCATGTTATGGTAAGTTGGCATGCCAAATCTTTGCCTCCCTCTCAGGATGTTTATTCAGGGTTACTAAGACAGACTGGTTTGTTATAAAGACTAAAATTACTATCTCAGCATTTTATTAAATGAATTGTAGGTGCCAAAGACTATAAAAGAGACCCTAAATGAGAGTTTAACCAAGCTGAACTGATGAGTCTTATTCATATGTTGTCAACTGTGCTATTGGCTGTTGCACAAAGATGGTGAGATGCTACTACTCTTCAATTGTTAAAGATTCAAATAACTCTCTGAATAAATATCAAACAGATATAGTCTCAAAAGTATCAATCATGAATTAAAAATGCACTTTTACAACCTTTATATGTGCAAACGTGAAACAAAACTACTTGACTTTCTTTGTAATGTAAACCAAGTCAATTGTATTTAAACTGATAAGGAGCTGGCAAGGTCTTTAATTTTAAAAGATGTTAAATCTGCCAGCTTTGTGCAGCTGTCTCTGGTGCTCTAACATCTAAAAAAACAGAACCAATAAAAAGCAGAAAATAAACCCTGTTCCTATTTAGAGGAACTTAGAGTTATTCTACTGATCAGATGTATTTTCTGCTTTAGCTGAATATTCAGCTTCCCACACTTTTCATTAACTCTAGGAACGGGATCTTCATCGATTCTTGTGTGAGCTTTGTAACATAGCTCATGTTTAGACATCTGCATGGTAAGCACTGAAAAGAAAGTACCTGAATAGTGATCTGAACCCAGCTGTTATTTTACTCATGGTTCTTCACTTCATTTTCCCTTCCTTTCTTATCTTTTAAATGTCTTACTTCTCCTATCATGGATATTACTTCTTTTCTATAATTTAGAAGAGAACACTCTAGGTTCAGTTACACTCTAGGCCATCAGTAACATCTGAAATACCCTGGAATGTCCAAGACATTTCTGTGGGACTGGTGGACTTACAGTAGACCAAAGTTCTGGTCCTGGGTGCCAGGACCCAGCATTTCTGGACTTCTACCCTAGTATCAGGCTTTTATGTCATACAGGTGCACTGAACTCTGCTGCTGACCTAGGCCTGCTTATATGCAGGTGTATCAACTTTGAATATGTAACAAGAACAAATCTTTCTCCCCAGATATTGTCCAATAAACAAAACTTAATGCTTGCTTACACTACTGAACTTTTTCAATCAATATCCACTGGTGATGTCTGTAATACACTTGGCTTCTGTTGCAAACTTCACAGAAAATTGTTTTATAGTGCTTAGCTAAGTGGTTTTGCAAGACCTATCTGAGGTTTCAAAGGACTGCAATGTCTAGTTTTATCATATGGTTACCCAGGGATTTACCAGTATGGTCTTTGAATCATAAATGACTACACATGCTCAGGAATGTCCTGTATGATACTTACAGTCTCCTGACCATTTACTGTCTCATGAGCCATTAATCCAAGGCTACATAGAGTAGATATCTTGCATTATTGTGCTTTTGGCAGTTTTCAAATCACTTTGTAAAACTTAAAAAAGTTTAAGGAAAAGGAAACAAAGAAAAAAAAAACAGCAGAGAGGGAGACACATTTTCGTCATGGGGTATAAATTTATATTTTACAAGATTTTAAAGTAGTATCAGGGTGTTTATTTATGAACTATGGCATGCAGTCAAAAAATATCTACATGAAAGTCTACTTAAAATCATAAATTGATATTATCTGTTGTATACAGATCCTAATTTTAGTCATTCGTGTACATATTTTACCACACAGATTAGCAAAGATAGCATGCTAATTGCAAAGAAAGTAAATACTTGATCATCTATACAATTTATTATATGTAATAATAACACTTCTCCCCCTCCTATTAAGCTTCAAAAATAAAATAAACATAATTTTATCCGGAATACTTCATAAAATATAGTTGCATTAGATTAGGATCAAGTTTCATTTTGATTTATTATGAAATCACAGCAAAGGAAATTTAAAAACACAGGTTTAGTTATTGTGAGACCAGAACTTGATTTTTTAAACTTCTATAAACTTTTTTCCCAGTATTTAACAGAAAGAAAAGTTAAATTTATATCAAGTTTCTTCTTTTTATTGCTAAAAACAAAATTTTTTTTTTAGAGTTAAAAAAAAAAAGTAAACCAAAAAATGCACCTAATTTTCCCACCTCTATATTTTTTTCTCACGTAAATATTAAATTAGCATTATTCCTGTGAATAACTGTAACACAAACCTTATACATAATACTATACAATATTATTATGTTTTTTGGAGGTGAAATATAAAAAAATAAAAGAAAAGATGAACAGGAAGGACATATAGGGAACAAAATTTTGCTGGTATTGTTTAAACATAACTTTTTTTTTTCCGTCTTTGGTATACATCTTTTTATATATATTTTTGGTATACATCTATCACTTGAAATCTGAGATGTGAATTCAAGGAATTAACAGAGTATTTTAAAGAGTTTGCATATATGACTTTGGAAAGTCTCAAGGAACTGCCCATAGACCCTGACCATGCTGTTTCTTCCTATAGGGAGATAAATCCTGTTTTGTGCCCTGCTGAAAAGTATTCCTCATCGGTGATCAGGTACAGGAATATGGTTTAGTTATCTTTATACCTTCTCACGAGGCGTAAACTCTTCAGTTTCCTTGTCTGTGTTCTAGAACTGTATTTTGTAACAGTATTATGAAATGAATTTGATAGCAGATACACTCCAACTCTAGGGTACAAGTAATTTGAAAGCACAGGAAAGAAGGAAATCTGTTCTTTCTTTTCCCTTGAAATATCTCTTAGAAAAAAATTAAGCACAATAAAAAAACTGATTTGGAGAAGACTTCAAATTGGGCTGATTTGCTTCAAGTTGCACCTTAAAAATATAGGGAAGAATATGGTTGACTGTGGTCTGGCACCCATCCACTTTGATGCACCCTAGTGTTTTCCAGAATATGGAGCTGACAATTGTAACCTAGGAACTATCTTTCTGAAAACTTGCAAGTACAGATCTGTAGGATACCTTAGGTCATCTCAATTAATACAAAAACCTATACTGACTTATCTAAATATTGCCTTTTTATATGCTTGAAATCCCCTGCATCCCTGTCCAAAAATCTTAATCTATTGTTTTTTGAGGTTTTTATTCAAATGTAAATGGAAAATCAGCAACTTGGTTTGATCTTCCTACTTGTCCGATGAGATTAAGTTGCATGTAGACTCTGAACATCACTGAAGTCAAAATGACACATATACTTTCTAAGTAATGTTGTAAAGGGCATTGTTGGAATTTTTGACTGTGTCTTTTGTGACCCTGTCTATATCTGAGTAAAAGATGCTACTATAACATGCCAGAGTGTGTAAGCATTTGTATGACTTTGAAAGTTAAGACACAATACCTGTGAGACGCCAGTCTTCTTAAAGTAGCACATTGAAGCCTTCTGGGTTCCTCCCAGCCAGGAAGTCTCAAATTGATTAAGACATCTCTATTTAGACAACTGAATCGAGTCATAGTTGTTTTAAACCTATCTCTTCTCTTTTGTCATCTAATTCTATGATTTAGAATGCTCTTATCACACAAAGGTCGGTTTGTCCTTACTTCTCAGGAGATCCAAACGTTGACATAAAATAAACAATTGGACTCAATACAAGCAGCCTTTTATTTTAATGAGCTTTCTGGACGTGTTTCTGTTTAACTTATGGAAATTATTACCTTCTATTAGCACTATTACTATACAAAATTTATATTGTTAATGTGTCCTTGACAATCATACAGGTTTTTGTTTTTTTTTTTATCATCAGTATAAACAATAGCATCTGAGTGTTACAGAACCTGCAATAGTTTAACAGAAAAAAGTCTACCTATAAAAGTATATATTTAAATTGCAAGTATTTGTATTTGTTTTGTATGCCATACTAATAGCAGTAATGTAGTTAATTGTTTTAAAAATGGCAAGTTTCCTTTTCTATGATGCACAGTCAGCACAGTAGTTTATCTGCTTTGATGTAGTCTAGTATCGTTTATAACAAATAAGCCGTACTGATACCATTGTTTTTGTTTGTTTTTTTTTTCTTTTCTATAACCCCTTCTGATAAGGCTAAGACCATTTGATCCTAAGAATTCAGATAGGTTGATTCTAAGGTCATTTTGAATTTAATGATGTTCAGTGTCTACACGTGATTTAATCTTACCTGACAAGTAGTAGGATCAAACCAATTTGATGATTTTCTGTGTACTTTTGAAAAAAAAATCAATAGATTAAGATTTTTGAACAGGGATGTAGAAGATTTCAACATATTAAAAGACTGGTTTAAGTTCTTTAACTTAAGAACTTATTTTATAAGTTGCACTTTAAATTGAGATTAGTACAGAATTCCAAATGAAAAAAAAATCAACCCTACTCTTCCTTTAAAAAAATAAAAGTAGCAGATATGCAATCATTATATTACAGTTTCGAGATCGGAAATAAAATGCATGATCTCATTGGCATTTCTATGTGTACTCCTTAATGTATGTCAAAGATGTGTTATGTTTATCTCACCTAATTTCAGGAACAACTCAGCTGAGGCTTCTGATTAAAGATTTCTGTTATAACTCCTGTTAGAGCCACTTTTCACTTCTTTGTGTAACTACAATGCATATAAAATGACAGATCTGAAAGGAATTCAAAGGAGAGAGGGTGGTTTAACATTGTAATGTGGTGCATGAAAACCACTATATCCTTCTCCTTTGTTTCTGGGTAAATTTTTTACCAGTTTGAAGTCCATAATATTTAACTTATAAAGACATCACTTCTCTGAATTTCTGCACCTTTCAGAATCTGACTTGCACAGATAGATCATGTAGTCATACCAAGTCAATGGAAACAATGGAAGAGGCATCTACATCTCTAATTCTGATAAGAGTTTTCACAATATTCATTTATTTAATTATACACATTTGTGGTGTTTCTCTGCAGAGCATGTTAACTTTTAACCAATACCTCATTAATGTGGTTTTCTCTCTGCTGTGCTATTGCTGGTCTGTAGTAATCAGCTTGAACCACAAACACCACTGTATTTCTCTCCCCACTATATCTTTGGTATTTTTAATGATTTTTTTTCTCCTCCTTTGTTTTGAAAAAGGAGACAGGTACTAGTGGAAAGAAAAAGGTTTTTGCCAAATTATGTATGTTCTTTTAAAAATCTGGTAAGAATAAAGGATATTTGGTTTCCAGTTTAAAATTATTTTATGCTAAATAAAATGCTTTTAACAGATGTGAATAGATGAATATTTAATATAATGTGCAAAATCCTTTTTGATAGCGCCTTCTCTGGGGCATCAATCTTTGTCGACTTTTAGCATGTTTACGTGGGCTTAACACAAAAATACAAGGCAGTATCTACCAGATAAAGCTTTATAATAGAAAGTTAAGACTACTAACTTCTAAAGCTGAGCTTCAATATTGTCATCACCTCCTAAAAGACACCTTAGGAGTTGACCAGACTCTTTCTAGTAAGTTGATTGCACTTTGTTGCTACTTGAAATGGCCTGATGATCAATGTTTCTGAGCTGCAGGCTCTGCTTCGTTCTTTTTCAGGTTTAAGTAGTCAATGTTTTTGCTCTTGAATCCTTTACTTACCAGCTATGTACAGCTCAACATCTCTACATCTGTCATACATTTTGTGTTTGCACTGCACTCTTGCACATCTATTTGATATACTTTTCATGTAATTTTGACCTGAAGATTCCCATCAAAGGTGCTCAGTATTTCTTCAAGTAAGCACATTTGCAGTACTTCCTGTCATGACACTGGCATCAAATTTCTTCTTTTCTTGACATCAGTACTTTTGCAGTTAATTCAAAATATTTCTGACACCTTAGTCTTTGGGACTTCTGTCTTTGCATGAGAACATTTCATATCTGTTCCAAAGGCTAATTAATATGATGGATTGAAAGCAATGTTTGTGAGGTTTAAAAAGCAATAAGAAAAGATGCCCTTGCAGGAAGAGCATGTTCAGAAAGACTTTGATTTTCCTTAAGCCTTTTGAGTTCATGACAAAGAGGAAAGTAAATACTGTCTGGCATCACTTGTCTTGTGTAGTTTTATTCAGACACACAAGTTCGTAGAGTATACTGTGAAGTAAATGCATGTTCATATTTTATTCTAAGAAAATTGGTCAATCTGTTAATCACAAGTGAAATACTTTAAAATAATAATGAAAATTTTTTAAAAGTGTAGTGGACTGTTCATGCTTATATTACATGATTTTATTTGCTTTTCCTAACTTACTTTTAAACACACTGTAGTAAAGTGCTCTTCATGCCACAGCACCCATAACTATATCTTCTGTCCAAGTAGAAGGAAGCACAGATAATATTATGCCAGTGGAATTTAAGCATGAAAATTTCTTTTTGCAATATAGACAACATGAAGTGATAAAAGTGAGATAAAAATGAAAAGTTAGTCTTATTTTTTAAATAGGAATCTATGTTTTGTTTAGACACAAATTGCAATAGCTTAAGTATTTACATGAATACAGTTAGCTTTGTTTTTACGGCTACTTTTAGGTTTTATAATAAATTCAATTCAAAACTTTTGTTGGGCTGCTTCTACTTTATGTTGTTAACTTACCGCTATCTCTTTATTAAACACTTTAATATTGTATTCATTTACAATGAAAGAATTAAATTGCATCCAGCCCTGAGGTCCCCAGTACAACATATGGACCTGTTAGTGAGTGTCCAGGGGACAGCCATAGTCAGAAAATGACCACAATCATTGTCAGAGAAAATGGCTGGAGATCGGGAGCATAACTCCCGTGAAGACAGGTTGAAAGAGTTTCCAGGTTGTCCAGCCTGGAGGAGTAGGCTCTAGTGACCTTATTGCATGTTTCTGGCAGCTGAAGGGGTGTACAAGAAAGATGAAGGGGGACTTTTAAAAGGGCTTGAAAGGACAGAACAAGGAGGAATGACTTTAAACTGAAAGAAAATAAAAAGTACTAGGAAGAATTTCTTCACTCTGAGGGTGGTGAGACACTGGAACAGGCTGCCAAGAGAAGTTGTAATGCCTAATCACTGGAAATATTCGAGATCAAGTTGGATGGGGAATTTAGCAACCTGAAAGATGCCCATGGCAGAGACGTTGGGCTACATTATTGTTAAGGTTCCTCCCAACCCAAACCGTTCTATGACTCTTTCTCTTTTTAGAATATCTTCAAACCAGGTCTGCTTCTAGGTAAAACCCTTCATCTTATCTGAGCCAAGGCTTTGATATAAGGCTTCCCTTCTCTTGAGGAGTCAGATTGATATGACGTATTCTATATTCTATGCTGAACAGAAGAAATGAAACTGAAATTATTCTATTTATAGCCAAAAGTACATTATCATCTAGGACCAATTTAGGGTAATAAGCTTAATTCAAAGTCAGAAGTGTGCACAATCTAGAATGTCACATGCCATAAGAGGGAATGCAAGAACAGTATTTCTCCTCCCACACTGCAGTAAAAAGCTGGAGTCATATTGACAATTAGCACAATAAACACATAAAATTGCAGGAGAGGTTAAAGTGACTCATATATTAGCACAAATTAGTAGGATAATGCAATTCTCAAATATTTTGACCAAATGCCAAAAAAAATGGGCAAAAGGGAAATAATTAGTCTGTGGTTTCTTGTGTGTGTGGATATTTTGGGGGTTTTGTTTAAAAGGAAAAAGAAAAATTTGCTTTTAGACAGTATACCTGTAGTAGACGGTCACAAGTGATCAAAGCTAATATTACACTTTACATCTTTAAATTTGCCTGGATCTTTGTACTGCAACACAGTCTTTAGCTATTTTATGTGCCATTCTTTTCATCCATAGATTGTTAAACTTCTGCAGTTTTAAAAAGTCCTTGAATATAGTGGACAGTACTTCTAACACACAAAAGACAGAAGTAGAAAAACTTAAAAGAAAATGTCAAGGATAATTGAGAGCCAACTTCTGTATAAGGAGAAATTGAACTAACACGCTTGAGTTTGGAAAAGAAACTACTGGCAGGGGAAAATAAAGAAAAATTAGAAATAGGAAACTGTTAGAACACCTGTTTCAATGAATGAGAACTGACCAAATTCAAGATGAAAAAGAAAGCAGATTCTTCACAAAACGCACAATGGAAATATGAAAGTCCTTGAAGAAAGAAAGTTGCAGCAGTTTGAGACCATTGGAAACCGTTTATGAAAATAAAATTTACCTAAGGTCATGATGAGAGCACACTATCCTTTGCTCAAAAGGTTTCTGAACTGCTATTAGCTGGAATCTAGGAAGATATTCTGTTGAAATGTCACTACATGTAATTCTTTTATTTTTCAGAATTTGCTCATTTATTTGTATTGCCATGTAGTTGAATAACTGGCTAGGGGTTCTTTTTTAATACTCTTCTTTCTTAGCCCAGAATTTACTACTTGGAAAAAATAATAATTTGTGTGTAAACACATGAAAAGTGCTTCAGAATGCAAAGACACCAGAGTCCACCATAACTAATCCTTTATTTAGCTGTGTATGGGTTAAATCATATGACCCATGGTTACAAAAGATAGTACAGCTTTCAAAATAACATGGCCAACGCAACCTCAACTAGAAATACAAGTCAATGTGCTTTATTACTGCATTGTTACCTCTGTGCCATATTCAGCATACTATCTATATATCACATTCCATAATGTATTACGGCCAAATCATGGCCAACGTTTCCCCTTCTCCTGTCCTCTTAGTTTTCTTAACTACGTGGAGTTAATTTTAAGGAATGTAGGAACAGAAGTTGAATTTGAATCAGTCATTTTGCAATCTTTGATTAATAAATTGTCAAGGACCTCAGTACTCTTTTTCTATATTATTTTCCATTATTATTTTACATGCATCAATATTATTTCCAAGGTTCTTGTATTTCAGAGCTCTAAGTGTCATGCTTCATTATTCTTCACTCGATCTTTGGAGCTTGCTGCATTGTCTGCAAAAGAGAAAAGAAGAAATGAACAATAAATTCCGATTTTAATGTAACACAGTAGAAGTGATAAATTGCTTTGGCATGTCATAGAAACTAAATGGGTTTCGGAAGATAAACATGCGTTGGAATTTATAGGGTATAAACTTCATTTTGTGTGTCTGTTATAAATCACTGAACAATAAACTGTAACATACTCAGGATCATACTTTGTTCTACTCTACCTTGGAGTATTTATATCCATCAAAGAAATTACAGCTCAAGTAGGATTTAAGGTGTCATTTATTTACAGGTGATGATAATGACAAACAAATCTTTACCTGGTGCACTGTGCAAGCTCAGAAGCAAAGCTGAAAGACACAGAAAAACATATAAACACAATAAACATCACTTTTTTTAAACTTAGAAGAATTACATGTTTCATATGAGGTGTTTGATTCTGTGGAGTTAAAAAATGATGGACACATTGGAGCAGATGACTACAGTACCTACCTACAGCCTGTTGTGTGTTGGCAGACCCAGTTTGATCACAGAATATCTACTGTTTGTCATGAGGAATTATTCCAGTGGTCATTTAAAACATCCCATCCCATAACCTGCCTTTTCCTCCAAAGTTTTGTGGCACTCTTTAGCCTGCTTTTAGGGGATGTTCTGAAGTTCCATGAGGACTGCTTCACTGCCCAGTGCGTGGAGCAAAAACATGACAAAGACTGCAAATTCCATTGCAGTTTATATCACTAATACATACAGCCCTAAAGTAACTTTATCTCTTCACATGGTGTAAAGTAATTCTTCTGTATATGACATATTCAGAGGTGCTTATGACAGGTGTTTGGCAGATAAATTTTGGTTTTGTATTACATGCTGGAAAGGCTGTCTTTTTTAATTCATACACCATCCTCACATAAAGAGTTTTGTCCTCCATGACTCTTACCAAGCCAATCATAATTTTTCTGAGTATTTTTGTTTGGGTTGTGTGTTTCTTTTAGGGTTATATTGTTTGCAAAGGGGTTGAGTTGTTTTTTTCTTTTTTTTTTTAATTACTTGCAACCTTGAAATAATATCATTATCTTTCACATCCTAAGAAGCATTTTGCAAATTCAATGGATTATTCAATTTTTTTACAGGTGTTTCTCCTCAGACATGTAATGTTTCTTAGTTTATGCTATTATTAACTCTAGAAGAGCAGGACTGTATCCTTGTTGAATCCAGCCATGAAAACTTTTAATTAATTTTTAAAATCAGTTATCAAATTCATCGTGGACACAAACAGACATACAAATACTTAGACATGCTAAGAGAAAGACAACTTAGCATATCCTCTTTTAAGTACTATTTAAAAAACTAGGATTACTAAAGATTAAGAAAATTAATAAGGTTTCCAAACTCCAAAGAGGCAAGTTTCTGTAAACTTTTCTGACGACACAGATTGTGTAATACAAGGAAACATTTCAGCCATAATGGACTGGGAGGAATTCGGAAGCTTATCTCTTGTTTTCATCTTGTAAAGGCTGTTTTAAGTGTAATAATCTACTGAATTAATGGCAAACAGTGAACATTGCAATTCAACAAATATTTTATTAGCCTTCATAATGATTTATCACCTAACAGCAATTAATTTTAACACACAGTTTCCTTTTTCCTGCTCCTTTCTTCATCTAAATTTCCACTGTCCATAAAACAAGGATCAAAATGTTCCCTAAAACTGTATTTTGAAGAGAAATTAAAATTGATTGCCAGAAGTCTCAAGGGAGGCAATATTTGTACACCCAGGTAATGAAACTTCTTCTATAACATTACAATTTATAGTCTGAATTTATACTTCATTAACTAGGATAACTGTCATGAATAGTAAAAATGTGGGTTTACTCGGTATCATACCAAGGACTCCAAGTTCCTAGGTATCTAATTTCAGTCTACTACTTTTGAGTGTTAGATAATGAACTTAATTCCTTAAGAAACTGAATTCTGGTCTACAATGTTTGTGTACTTCTGGTCTTATCCTTTTGACTAGAAGCAAAAATTAGTGAAAATGTTTTGAGGTACCATTTAATGAGAGATTCAGAAACACCTGACTGTCCTCACAATAGTTTGAAGGGCAGTGGCTTACATGGTATTCAAAAATCAGGAAAGCAGAAGTAGATTAACTGGCAGAAAACCAACATGCTGAAGAACACATGACAAAAGGTTTGAAGACAGGTCTCAGGATTTTTAACTGTATTTTACTTCTTTTAGTTACTTACTGGCTGAACTGCAAGGATAAGTGGTACAAAGAATAAGTAAGCTTTTGTGTTTTGGGGTGGGGAAGAAATTAGACCTGTGTTTCTATATTCCTAACCAAGGCACTGAGGTGAAAAAAAAATTAAGCCCAGTATACTACTGTCGCAGCAGGCCTCCCTTTAGGGGTAGAAATGAGCCAAGACACAGACTCTCATCTAACAACGCAAAAAGGGCCCTGGTTTATTCTCCTTTACAGCTTTGCCATCCTGACTCTGACTACAGCAAACTCCTGCTGTAGGGTCCAGCTGCAGACTCTGGCTGTGGCTATTTCCTGCTGGACTGTGACTGCAAGCATTGGTTTGCAGACTCTGAGCACAGCTTTCACCCAGCTCAGCTGTGACTGCAGGCTCCAACAGCAGGCTCTGACTCCATCAGACCCAGACTGATCTCACAGCAGATCTCTTGCTGCAGCAACTCTCTTCCTTGTGTCTCTCCAGATTGTTCCTTCTTCTTCAGGGCTCCTCTACCTCCTCGAGGTCCTCTTCCTCAAGGTCCCCCTGACCAGCCAACCCACCCCTTTTATCACACTTGCTTTTATTAGTCACAGCTGTGACCCATTAAGGACAAGGCTGTTTCTTTTCTTTGGCAATCAATACAACTGTGACTTATCAAGGGCAAGGTTGCCTGTAATCTCTTCTTCTACACCTACATATTGCTAACAGAAAGCTGGTTAAGTGTAACATAACATCAGAACTGAGCACTATTCACTAAAAGTAGATACCAATTACTAGTACAACTGAATGGAAATATAAATTATTTCAAAACTCTATATCCTTGTTCAACCCATATTTTTTTCTTCTGTGCTTTTGAGTTATGACAGTAAGGATCTTTATTTTCTACTATAGCTTAATGAAAATAATTTTATTCAAATTGGTATACTTAAATTCATGAATATGTAGGAATCCACTCCAAAATACAGTGAGTTATAGCTGAAAGGACAACAAATTTTCACAAAAATTGCAGTATAGAGAGGAGCAACTAGCAAAATTCTCACTTACAAAATGTGTAATTAGGACTTCCTTGTAATTGCAAAACCAAATCCTCAAGGGTATCAAAGACAAAGATGCACATGTATCTGAAATTATCCTTGTAAAATTGTTTATCTATTCAATTTTTTACTGCCTATTAAATTGTCACATTATAATAAAAAAAAAAAAGCAGAGGAGGAACATCTTAATTATTATCCATCGAAAGGAGAACTGTTAATGAATTCTTTTAGAAGGTCATTTCTAAATTTTCACACTAGGGTGGTGGATAAAGACAAAATGAAGAGACCTTGACTTCAGTTTGTATATCTCTGTTTCACTGTTCACCCTATGTCAAATACATCTATGTTTTGAGATGAGGAACTAAACTTGATTTTACCAAGAAATATGTTGAAGAAAGATTCCAGGCTTGGAAATCAGACTTTCATTAAGAAAATTTGTATCCTCTGCAGTCCCAGATGAATATTTAGGAAATCTGACCTAGAAGCCATGAGTATAGTGCTGAAATGGCGAGCTACACCTCAGGTATGAGTGTCCAAGCTGTAAAATGCTAGTATGACCTGTAACATAGATTTGCTACTTCCAGGGACCACGTGTTCCCGGGTTATTCCTGGCCAGTTTTTCACAGATATTGAGAGTTAGAGGTTGCTGCAATAGATGGCATAATAGATGGCATATCCTTCTTTTTTTTGGAGGAGGAGAAAGTGTATTAAAGTGAGTATATAAAGTGCTATGTCATTTCACAAGGTCCAGAGAATGGGCCTTGGCCCTATTTAATTTGTGATTTTAGATACAGTATTCACATAGCCAAACTGATTTAGTATGGTAATTTTAGTATTTTATTTTATTTATATTTAGTATTTTATGGTAAATTTAGTATGGTAACTTTAACTGAAGCATGGTATGCACCTTGTTCATAAAGCTAATTTTCAGCATAGATCATGCCAATCTAAATAAGGTTAATGAGCCCCAGGACCCCTTTTTTGTTCAGCCAATTAAAAACAAAAAAAAGTGAAAAATGAGCCCAAGAATTTGATTGCTTTCTTAAGATAATGCATTGCCTTCATTGACTCCAGAAACAGAAGCAGCCTAAGGACTTCATAGAAATTTCTCTCACTGTCAATTTAGGCACCTCAAATAATTGTCTTCTGTTGCATGGTATAAATCAAGTCCTTGACATCCACTTCTGCAATATTTAACTATTAAAATAAGCTCAAATTTTCTTATTTTTCAAATGGTTCTGTTGGTCCCAGAGACATTTCTGAGTTTACTCTTGAGGAAGTTGCATAAGTAAAATTTACATTTTTGCTGTCTCAGCAGTTGGTGCCAACAAGCAAAGTCTTTGCATCTGGAGGGCTACAAATCTGGAGCAAATTCAGAGGAGGTAAAAAAAGATTAAGTTCACCTCTATATTGAGAACTTAAGTTATTTAAGAGTTGAAAAAAGAAAAAAAATCCCTATTTTTGGTTTGAAATACATAGCAGAACTCTTGCTTCTAGTTTCATAAAAATTTCATCTTCCGTCAAAAGACATAACATCAAAGGAAAAAAAGAAAGAAAAAAAGGACAAACAAATACCATTCTGCCTTGAAAAAGAAGGAAGTGTATTCTGTGAAGTTTTGTGGACATTTCTTCCTTTTGTTTTTTCTGCACCTAGTCTAGGGCAACAAGCTGTAGTTAACTCTCCCTGAACAGGGTGTTGGACCAGATGACCTACAGAAGTTCCTTTCAGCCTCAACCATTCTGTGTTTCTGTAACTTGTTATAAATTATGATGTGACTTTTTTTTTTTTGTCCCAACAGCAGTTTTAATAAAAAATGCTGTACTTTCATTGTCCGATGCTGGTTTCATGAAATTCTTTCATAACACAATAAAATGATGGCAATTTTGAGAGCAAAAGGAAGTTGGTATACTTAGAAAATCCCACAAGATAATATAAAAAAGTTTACATGCTTTCATAATTCAGTTGAAATATTTACTTAATCAATGCCCAAAATAACATAAGACAAATGACAAACTGACTGCTTATGCTAAATATTTATGAAAAAATACTAAAAAATACTGAGCATTCAAAGCTATATAGAATTTTAAAAAATGCAATAGAACTGAAAAGGTACATAATTATTTTGACATTGTCTAAATGTATTTACTCTATTGATTTATTATTTTTCTAGAATAAAATATTTTATGGAGACAAATTATTTTGCCAAGGAACATTTGGACACAGAATGTTTAATTTCAGAGAAGAGTAATTTCTCTATCAGTTAAAATACAGGGCATATGAAAGAATCTTTTCCCAATTATCAGAGCAGTCTGAGATGAAAAGCACTGTTCTGCATTTATCTATATAGTTTCCAACATTTTGCTATATATTCACAGTTAGCATCTTAATTTTGTGTACTAAGCAAATTGTCACCCTTTATGCAAACACCCTCACCTATCCTAAAGTAGTGCCAGATTTCTATGCAAAAATAGAAATGGTAAAAACTTAATTTTTCACCTAAAAACACAATAAAAAAAGCCAGACATTAAAATTGTTTTGTTTTTTCTATTGTGCCTGTATTAGACATAAGAAATGTCAAACATCCAATTTGGCTTAAACAAAACAGTACATAAAATGTTTTGTAGTCTTGCAGTAATGTTTGCAAGAAAATTATGTTTCATAGGAGTGTGGTCACAGATCAGACACAGGACTTCAAATAGGTGAGAGGGGAGAGCAAATCTAGAAACTGTGATACAGACAGTTAACATATTGAAGTTTATATTTTTATGTCTTTGCTGCACTAGCTCAATGGGCACATTTTACAAATTCTTCGAAACAAGTATAAAATATTACTTGCAAATTCTTCTCATTGTTAATGTAACTCAGACTAAATAAAGAACCTAATACAATAATGAGCTATTAGTTATTATACTTAATTTGATATGTATCAAAGTATCATATTAACATTAATACCTTGTGCTTTAATTGAGCTCATGAAAGCATGAAATAAAGATGAAACAAGATAAAGATGAAATGAGCAAACAACATTATCTAATAACATTCCCGTAAATCTAATAGCATTTTCTTCTTATCATTTAGAAACATGTTTTCTGTAGAAGTCATTCTAGCTGCTCCAGAAAACTGAAAAGCCAGTTACAAAAGTCAATTGGTAAAGCCCTGCAACCTGTGTAAAATTTTGTGCATAAAAAGAAAAGGAAAACTCATATTTATATAAAATCCTTATTTCATTTTGCTCATTAACACAACTTTTCAGCATTTCACTGTCAGTAAAAATTGCAGTAAATTTTGTTATATTGCTTGATTCAAAACATTTTTTGTACTTTTTTCAGGTTTAGATTTTTGTGACATGACTTGAGAAAAGGATAGGTAAATGAGCACCCATAGCATCACGACACTTTTCTAACAAGCATTTCACCTTTTGTTTTCTTTCTAGCACGCAGCTTTCCAAGTACAGCTGTAAGGGCATCTGACTGAAGGTGAAGCTAAAAGAGCAGGAAATGGTGAAGCTAAAAGAGCAGGGAATTGTGAAGATAGATGGTCAAGGTACTGTATATACAAAGAGCAAAATTGTAAAAAAATCTCTAGGAACTTAAATGGTAGTCTATGAATGGAAGAAAAGGTATACAGCAGCTTTTGTACGGTGTTCTACAAAACCAGGACAAATCTAAGCACTTAAAATCATTCATCATTCAAATGCTTCTCAGATTCAAACTCCTAAAGTTGTGGATGCCAAAACTTATTAAAAAGCCAGTAGAAGTATCCCAGCTCTTCTAGAGGTCCCAAGTCTCGACAGGCTTCTGTCATTACTTGTTCCTGTTTTGCAAGACTGAAAAATTCATTTTAGTGCAACACATTTTGAAAGTTTGCTTTCAGAATTGCTCCTGAAAACTATCTCATTAGCACAAATAAGCAGAACAGGGAAAGAATTTGATATGGAATGTTACACAGAATTTAAACTCTTAAGAGAATCTCTTGTCAGATATCTTTTTGTCAGTTTGTGGTCTGGTTGGTATATTTGTACACAGACACAGACACACACATACTTGCACACACATAGACATTCTTCTATCAAAGTTTTGATTATTTAGTCTCAAATTCCTTGAAAATCTAGCTGTATAAAAACATCCAGAGATAGTTCTGGTCAGAGATGGTCCAGAGATAGTAAATGCAAAGTTACTTTTTTCCTTTTTTATTTTTAATTTCTAAAAATGCATTTCTGTAGGATATACATTATTTTGATGATTTTGGACAGAAATTATTTAATTCAAATTTCTATAGTGAAGCATGACTTATTAATTTTAGTTATGACACATATTGATAAATTATTTTATAATTAAGAGTGTTAAGTACAGCAAAGTACATAGTTATAATTCACTAAAAATTATCTGTAAGTAAACTAGAGTTTGTGGTAAAGGGCTTTCTGATTCTGTACTGGGCTTCATTTCAGTGAGAAGTTACAAAAGAAAATTCCTAAAAATCCCTACCAGACTAGTATTGCTTGGGTATGGTTTGAGGTTACAAAGCGATCACCTGAGTACAGTTAGGCTGGAAATACATGAACACATGTCACTTCTGGGGGTAAATATTTATAACTTGAGAACACTGATCTTATTACCATCCACCCAAGATGTGTGTGTCACTCAGCTGAACTGGACTTTGAGCAAAGGATCTTTAAAGGGAGTTTTTTGAAGGCTTCCTGAGAACTCAAAATGCCCTTGGCCAAGTGCTTCACATAGTTTCCTGTCAATATCAGAACTATCTGCATGTCAGTGAAAGGAATAGGAAGTATTTTTGATCTTCAGTAAAGCAGGAAAGAAACAGAAATCCTTCCAATCCCTTTAAAGCGTTACAGTTTAAAGCACTTAGAAGTTAACAAATGTGCATTAAGCAGAAAGTTCACTTGGATACCTCTCATTATTTAAGAATAGTGAGTCAAAATACTTCTGTAGTGGAAGGAGTGTGGGTTACCTGCATCGTAAATTTAGCAGTTTCTTCTCCTTTCCTACGGTGCCTTCTCTACTCCAACACGTCAGTCATTGAGTACTTCAGATGATATTTTCTAGATGATGAATCTCTCATTTTTCAATGTTCAAGCAGCTCAAATTTAATGACTTGTACTCATCTAGAGGGATGAAAGCAGAACTTTTTTTTTCTTAAACTTTTGTTTCTTATATCAGAGCTTTTGGGTACTTAATCCTTGATTCTACCAGCAACAACTTCATTCATAAAGCCTGAGGTGTGGGACTTGTCTTTCTCTTATTATTGTCCTATGTCCTCTAGTGGAATATATTAATAAATGCTGTCACTACTTTTCAAAATTATCTTTCTTCTACTAGCAAATAATTTCTCTATGTTCATGGGCTAGATTACTTTTACAGTCTCTTACGTCCTCATTAATAATTTCACCTGCTGTATTTTTATTTAATATGTCAACATGTATAATGAAAATAAATCTATTCGGGAAGTAGAACTTTTATAAGTGAAGTTTGATTTTTTAATTTGTTTTTGTTAATCAGTAGGTGCAGCTTCCTTTACATACATATTCATATACATACATATTCCTCTACCTACAAATTTCAGCCAAGAAACTCATTAAATTATCAGTACACATTTTCAGTAAGACTAGAAGAACACTGAGGGCCTGAAGAAACCAATTAGTATTTTTTAAAATTCTGGCACTCTTGCAAAAGAAAGTTATTTTTTGAACTGTAAGCTTAATATTTGTTTCCAGCAAAGTATGGCAAATCTTTACTCAGAACTCAACAATAAAATATAATAAAACAGCTATAAACTTTTATCTGTAATAAATAACTGCAACCAAAACAAATGACACTTTTAATGAAATTTCAAGTTTAATTTTAAAAGACGGAATTTTCCAGTTTAATTTTTAACATGTGATGTGTCCATTTCGATGTAAGAAGCAGAACTATTAAGCAACAATGGATAGAAATTACACCATTTCTGCATGCATGTAATTTCTTCTTCAGAGACTATACATGGACATACAGCTATGACAGGAATGATTAATATGGCTACTAATTATTTCACCTCTAAAATCAGAAATTTTAATTGAGATTTTAGTGTTAAAACATGCCTATCAACCTAGGTTACACACTAAATCCTGATCTTTCTTTACATCTCTGAAGAAAGCACTTACATGGAATATTAAAAAAAGTCCTATTTCAAGATTCCAGTTTTACTGGCTATATCAGGCATTTCATTTAAGATCTTCTAAATTCCATATTATAATATATTCCTGAAGAATCTTTCCTATATATATTTTTGTTTGCTTGTTTGACAGGCACTCTTCCAATTTATGTAGAGTAGAATTTCAGTATGTATTCAGACTTTTTTTTTTAATTTGGGAATTATTATATATATATTATAATGTATGTATGTATCTATATATATATATGTATCTTTAACCAGAAAATATTTTTATTGTCTATGCAAAATACAACAATTTCCATTACAAAGTTTCTAGACCACTGATAGGGCACAACTACTTTGATTGTCAAATACCCTCTTCACCAGGAGAGGTGACCTTTCAATCTTTTCACAGAAGTCTTCCCAGAGTTCTCACCTTAGATCAGGGACCATGTGGAGACACATTCTTATACTATCTCTGATATTATTTTATCCTGGTTTTATGGTACCTGGGATCCACTTGAAATGCCCTTCTCCAGATTTCCACCATCTGCAAGCCACCCTGTCATTTTGTTTTAGCACTTTCCTAGGAATGTGCATTGACAAGCTCTTCTGGGCACATTCCATCTGTCCAGAATCATTTTTTTTTTTCCTTCTTTTTTAAAAGGTTACTAATTTATTGATGATCATTGATGACTTTTCAAAGTTTGTAATGCTTAGGTATGAAAAAGGGATTAGAACAGATCAACAGGCATTTGAAATTATTCTAACTTTATGAATGGTAAGAGGGAATGTGAAAAAACCCAGACATTTTCAGTTTAATTTAAAAGAAAAAAAAAATTACAGGATCCTATGACTCTAAATTAGTAGTAGTCTAATTTAGACTCAATTTACATCCTTAATAGTGAAATTATTTAACCTAAATTAATGAACTTAGTATGAAGAATCCCTCTTCAAGTGAGGTTTTGAAAATGACTGTTTTTCTCCATAAAGTATTCCAATTAAATTTCATAATCTGCTGTGTACAGTAAAAGATGATTATTATAGTCCTGTGAAAGAGTACTCCAAAATCAGATGGATGATGCATGGTCTTAAAAGATGTACTTTTAGTTAAATTGCTCTGGGTTCCATGTCTAGATTTTAGTAGGGCAGATCTCATATTAAAAAAAAAAAAAGCAAACAAAAAAACCCCAAATGAACAACCCCCCCCCAAAACCAACATAAATAATTTAAATTTAAATAATGTGTATTAAGAAACCTGTATGAGCCAAAAGCAGAATGAAACATAAACTAAGAAGTGAGCTAATTAAGATATATGTTAGCCCAGTAACCTGAAGAAAAAAAATGATATACTGGTTTTCAATGTCATGTGATCACAGAAAATGTGAGACAGATTGTGAATTTTCTAGTTAATTAGAAATTTCCTTAACGAGAGAGTACTCAGGAGTTTTTTCAGAAGCAGAGAATAGAATTCAACTATTCAACAAGCACAATGACTTTAAATGCATGACAATTTTATTTCATGTTTTAGTATCTGAGATATTATGTTGAAAATTTTTGAAGGAATGTTTTCCATTGAATCCTCTCTCATCATCAGTGATTAGGGCAGGTTACAAAAAAGGAAGTCATTCATGGCATCATACCTGTTTCACTGACCTGAATGTGGAGATTGAAACCACAGCTTTAATTCACCCTGCAGTCTAGTAAGTATGAATTCAAATTTGTGTGTATGGATTCACAGTTCTCAGCACACTAAACAGAAGATGTCTTAACTAGGTGATAGCATCTCCTTCAAAAGTTGTCTCTGAAACAGCCGTCCAGGTGTTTTTTGATTCCTACCTCACACTTTCATTTAGACACCCTTAACGCTGATGTCTGTACTCTCAGATATAAACTAGAGAATCTTGATTTCTCCATTGATAATAAAGAGATATTCATTCAGATGTAAATATCCACATGGGTAAAATCCTAGAGTTAGATGATGTCAAATCCACCCCTAATTTTAAAAAAACACATTAATTACAGAGCTTGAATCCAATTTCAGGTATGTGAATCCCAGCTAGGTGTATGTTTCATTTATTCTGCCAGATTGCTGGCAACTGTTGATACAGTGAGTAGCAATAAACTAAGTTTCTAGACTAATTAAAAAATAAATATTTTTTGTTCAAAGTATTCCATGTCAAAATTTTAGAAAGTAATTTTTTAGTCCTCTGAGAGCTTTTGAACTGCCTTATAAAATTATTTAGAGATCTGGAAAGTGAAAGTTTGTCTTATATTTCAAGTAATCAGGCCTACACTCTACACGACTTATGCTCATAAAGCTATTTCTTGGTTTCTTTTCTCAGTCATGGCTGAAGTTGCCCAATATTTTTCTAAAGTGCCCATTTGCAATGTGGGGATCTCTTTGAATAGAAGGATGAAGGACCTTCTCTGTGGTACTCCAGTGCAGAGACATCTGTGGATTTCTGAATGATGCAAGGAAACTCTGTCTAAAATCAGTCTTCAAAGTCTAGATTACTACCTAACTCCAAAGTATGTAAGAAATTTGGTATCAGTTCAGAGCCTGGGAGTACAGAACAGTCTAGGATCTACATGGTCACAGAGCAACTCTGTGGAAACGGGCCTTGGGATTCCAATGGTCATCAAGCTCAATATGAGCAAACAGTGTGCAGCTGCTGTGGCAAAGAAAGCAACAGGATGCTGGGGTGCAACAACAACAGCATCACCAGCAGAGATAAAAAAGCCATTTTTCTCCTCTACTCAGTGCTTGTCATACCACACATGCATTACTGTTTTTAGGTTTGGTCCCCACCAAGCAAAAATATGTTGGTAGGCTGGAAATGGTTCAGAGAAGGGTCACAAAGATGATACTAGGACTGAGAAGCTGCCATATGAGGACAGGCTGAGAGAAATAAGTTTGTTCAATCTTGAGAAAAGGCGGCTTTGGGGTAACGCTATCACCCTGTCCCACTATTTAAAGAGTGGCTACAAATAAGTTTGCAATGAGTCACATAGAAAAGATGAGGGGTCATGAGCACAAGTTGCTCTTGGGGAGATTCTGACTGAGCAGAATAGGAAAATTTTTCACAATGCCATTTGAATAATGCCCTCAGGAAAGTGATAAATTAAAAGTGGACACTTTTCAGACTCAGTTGGATAGCATGTTGTGCCATCTTATCTAGATTTTGCTTTTGCCAAGAAAGGTTGGACTAGATGATCCTTGAGGTCACTTCCAACCTGATATTCTATCATTCTGTGAGTCCATGATTTGCAGCTACTAACTGTAGCTTGGCTTCAAACAAGAAAAAACTGACACTTTGAATCATGATTCATCTGCTTTTTCCAGCCAGAGAGAATGTTCTTGACATAGATTCACTTCATTTCACTGTGCTGAATTGTAAAGTCTGGATGCCAGCTTTATAGAGGGAAAAATAACTCTATTCTATGAGCGTTCTTATAGATCTTGACTGAGTCTCCTCTCCAACAGAAACAACACTAAAATGTTGTTATCTAATGAAAATGAAGTACTTTCTGTTCTTTGTTTTAAACTAGAGCTTTGTCTCATATATTTATTCTTGAATTACACTAGTTCAGAGGATCTGACTAGTTTGGAGAATCTGGATAGAAACAATACAACCTTATCCATAACCAATTCTAAGAATCATGCTAATAAACAAGTGATTGTTTGGTTTTTTGGGTGATTTTGTGTGTGCGTGTGTGTGTGTGTGTGTGGTTATTGAGAAAATTCTATGAGTTTGAATCATAAATACATTACAAAGTAGGTTTAAAACTGAAAGGTAATAATATTCACCACTCTTATAATTCCTTCCCTTTCCTCTTCATAATGTATCTGCCAATCTTTGCAGAGATATAATAAATCTGACTGTGTGTTCCCTGATTCTCTATCTTTTTTGACCTTTTTAGCATAGGAGCATGTGCCTAAGAATTCTGTCTCAGCAGAAAAAGGCACATTTCCTACAAGACCAAGCAGTTAGTTGGGGGAAAGTCAATTAGTAAAGTGGCTGCTGTATGCCAAGGAGAAAGCGGGAGAGAGAATGAGGCAAGCTTTGCTCGTTCTGCGACTCTTTAGAAGCTGCTGAATTCTGTCTGGCCCCTCTCTGGGGGCCTAAAACAACTCCATAAGGACTAAGGAGGTAGTTGCAATTAATTAGCCCTGAAGATCACAAAGTAAATTTTTATTGCTTTTTTTTAAAAAAACCCCTAGATTCTCCCTAGATATAAAAAAACCTTCTGTCATCTTTCCATTCCCTTTCCTTTACAGTTCCTATGAGAAATTATCCATTTGTTACTTGAGTCAGCTTCTGGCTGAAGAGACCTATGAAGAGAAGACCACAGTTTTCTAGTTTGTAATTGCTCACACATTCTGCTCCAAAGCAAAAACTCCTACCTCTCACCCCAGACAAGAGAAATTAGCACCTTTTCTTCCCAGCACATGCTAGTTTTGTCTGGAGTAAGGTTAATTTTCTTCACAGTGCCTGGTATGGGGCTGTGTTTTGGATTTGTGCTGAACACAGGGTTGATAATATAGCAATGTTTTTATTATTGCTGAGCAGCTCTTACACAAAACCAAGGCCTTTTACGGCCTTTTGTGCTGCTCATACTGTATTGCTGGCAAGGAACTTGTGGATGTACAGGAAGCTGGGAGGAGACTGAACTGGGGCAGGTAACTCCAACTGACCAAAGGCATATTCCATACCATATGCTCACTATATAAAGTGGGGAAGGAAGAAGAAGGAAGAGGAAGGAAGGATGTTTGGAGTGATGGCATTTGTCTTTCCATGTTAACACATGACGGGGCTCTGCTCTCCTGGCTACGGCTGAACACCTGCCTGCCCATGGGAAGCAGTGAATGAATTCCTTGTTTGTTTGTGTGCATAGCTTTTGCTTTCTTTATTAAGCTGCCAATCTCAACCCATGAGTTCTCCAGTTGCTATCCTTCTTGTTCTCTACTGATTCTGCAGGTGGGGTAGTGAGTGAGCAGCTGGGTGCAACTTAGTTGATGGCTGTGGTTAAACCATGACAAATCTTAAGATAGTCTGAGAGATGCTGAAGTGTCACAGAATCTAACATTCCATGATCCTTTCTGTATACCCTGAATGGGGAGGCTATGAAGAATTTTATACTCTTTCAACAGCCCAAATATACTGAATGAGCAATGCACAGGTGTTTTGCCAGTGTTTTTTATGATTCCCCTTCATGGTATGCTACTGATGGCATTCATCATATGATCATTGAATAATTCAGGTTGTAAAGGATCTCCAGAGTCATATTGGCTTCACCTTACTGCAGTCCCAAGCAAATAATGTAGCTCAAATTCCTCTTCAAAAGTTCCCTGGAACTCTAGACTAAAATACTAGGACTCAGAATCTGCTGGTATTAATATGCTTTTTTGAGGGAATCAGTTTCTCAAAGCTTTGTAGGAAGCTACAATAGCGTTTCAAAGTTGAAGAGTATCTGTTTATTTTACTGCCTAACCCTTGAATTGACCCTATTGAACCATTGACAGTATGCCAGAAATCTCAAACAATCTCAGAGACAGTTTGTGTACTCTTTCTTATTAATTCTATTACTTGCATATGTCAGTTTTGCAAAGCAATATATCAAAAGGCAAGGTCAAAGACTTTTTTTTTTTGTTTGTTCTACCTAAAAGAGAATGTCAAATTATACAAAGATATCATAGTGGGTTGACCCTGGCTGGATACCAGGCACCCACAAAAGCTACTCTATTACTTCCTTCCACAAGTAGACAGAGGAGAGAAAATATAGTGAAAGTTTCGTGAGCAAAGGACCAGGATTCAGTGTACCTAGTTTTTAACCATAATTATCTTCAGAAGATATGTTCTCCCCTTGTATTCTTAACACCTATATAATGTTACTATTCTCCTCCTCATTACTGAGAATGAGTGGCATTGAACTAATCACTCGTGTGCTGATTACAAAACATTCTGTTCATTCTTCATTAACCTCTACGAAACACTAAGAAATATTGAGCTGACCTGACATATTTCATATTTTCATTGTCCCCTTTGTGGTTTCTCAGGCATTTAATCACTATAGTTGCATAGAAATTACTTATAACTTTGTCAGTGTGCATTTTTATTTTCACAATGTTACACCAAAACCATTAATATTTGAAATGCTCACATGCAGGTCAAATAAAATAGAATAATTTTTTTCAAAAGCAATAGCTGCAATGTGGGGCAAACTACAATGACATTGAATTGAAACAACACAGAAACAGAAGTTTCAGAGAGAAGCTCATCTTCATTTAGGTAAGTAAAATATTGACTGTGACAGCACTGACAATATTTCAAGGGTTATATATGTTGCTTGGTTATAATTAAGTAAATCATAGTTAATTAGGGATAAACTGAGAGAACCAACCCAAAAGAATTAATAAGGCTCAATTCATAATGTTTAATTTACTCTCCTGAGTGTGTTCTTGTTCTCAGTCCTTCTGGTTAGAGTTCATTCCACCAAGATTTACTGCCCACATCTGAACCAGACCACACAAGAACTTTTTTCACAGTCATTTGTGGTGTGTCTGCCTGGATGCCAGGTATCCACCAAAGCTGCTCTTGTCATTCCCCTCTGCAAGTGGACAGGGGAGAGAAAATTTAATGAAAGACTCATGAGTTAAGGACTAGTAGAGATCACTCACTGAATACCATCACGGACAAAGCAGACTCTGCTGGGGATCTTAATTAAATTTATTAATAAAAAAATTAGAATGTGAAAATGAGAAATAAAATAAATCTTAAAAACACCTTCCCACCACTCCTTCCTCCTTCCTAGGCTGCACCTACTCCAAGTTTTCCAAGAACTGCTCCCAACTGGGTCCCTCTTCCACGGGGTGCCAACCTTCTGGCACAGCCTCCTCCTCCAAAATGGCTTCCCCACATGGTTGCAAGTCCTCCCAGGAAATGTGCTCCAGTGTGGGCTCCTCTCTCCACAGGTCTTCAGGTTGCTGCCAGGAGCCTGCCCCAGCACAGGCTTCTCACAGGTTCAAAGCCTTCTTTCCGGCACCCACCTGCTCTGGCAAGGGTCTCCTCCAAGGGCTGCAGGTGAATCTCTGCATCATCTTTGCCCCCATGGGCTGCAGGGGCAAGGCTGCTTGACTATGGTCTTCACCATGGTCTGCACAAGAACCTCAACTCCAGCACTTGGAGCACCTCCTCCCTTTCCTTCTCTGCTGACTCTGGTGTCCAAACCAAAAACTAACTCTGTTCCAGCTAAAACTATTAAAACTATTACACTACCTCAGATATAAGTGTCTACTGTGTATCTGTCTACACCTGGTGAAAAATCCTACTTGTGTCTGAATGCATTTCCAACTTTAATTACTGGATTTTTTTTTCTTTTATCAGTTCTTCCTACCTTTAAACTTTTAAAATAATTTATTTTTTTTTCATTCAATTTGCTTTAAGAGCGATGCCTGTACATGTACCTAACTATCTATTATTGTAAAATGATATACAAATAATTTAGTAGGATTTTTATCTCTATTTCCTTTTTTTCATGTTGTCTTAGGTTCTCCAAGATAAAATAATTTTCTGTAAATGATTGAGTTGTGATGCAGGAAACTTTTTGCTGTATCAAGATATACACCGCATTCCTGCAGGTTCAGATTGATTATATTCGGCTATCTTGATTCAGCTGAGAACACGATACAGAAATAAATTGAGAAGCGGTGATGAATGATTAAAGACAAGAAATATGTAAGGCTCTCTTCTTGCATATCAGCAGCACATGACATTGCTGATCATAAGACATCATTATCCTGACATGCAAGAAGACATATCAGAATATACCACTCTCCATTTTCCTGAATTGATCATGACTGAAGACATAGGAGACATTTCTATAACAGGACCATACTCATTAAAAATCTGGGGTTTTCTATAAAAAGCATTTTTTTTTTTTTTAGGATATAAAATGTCTAAGTAGTTGCACACTTATTGTATTTGAAAAAATGAAAATAAGTTACATTGTAGGCTTCCATATGTAATTCAAGCAGATATGAATTGCACTAGGCAACAGTAAAAATAACTTACAGTGTTGGTACAATTTCTTTTAGCATAAAGCCTCATGCAATAAATTTTATCATCAGTTTAGTATATTTCTGAATTCCATACTAGTACATAAAATGAGGTAATATAGCAGCAGTCTGATAAATATTTTATATATTCTGACTGGATAAACAGATTCAGATGCATCCCAATGCATGATGACTGCCATTAGTCATAGTCACCTCTTTATGGCCTCAGCCTTCTGGAAAGTTTAATTCATTTGTTATGCTCTGTGCATAACCTGACAACCATGAATATAATAGGCATTTGTTCTTTGCCTGCAACAGTCAGGTCACAATGTCCAAGTGTTCACAATGCACATTCAGTGTTACTGAGCAGAGTGCATTGTGGTCACGCTGATGTCAGATAGGAAGCTGAAGTCATGCAAGACAGGTAGCTGTTATCAGTGCCTCCTGGACATCCATTTCCACAGAAGCTGAGGAGCAACACAGACTCCAACACTTCTGAGTCTCAGTATGAGCACAGTTCGACCTTGCTTTCTTTAACAGGGCAAAACAGAGCAGGTAGGTTACAAAAACTTAAACATACTAATAGGCCAACCCAACTTGGATTGCTATGCAAATACATCCATAGCAAAAGAGTAAGAAAAAAAGGAAAAATCCTCAAAATCACTTCTTGTACTTTCAAATCATCAGGGTTTTATTAATGCAAAAACTACACAGATATTCTAAAATTTTGGGAAGAACACACTCCCACGAGTAAGAACTTTATTCAGTCAGAAAGGGCAAAAGATGAAGTGAGTATTTTCCGCCCCCCAAAAAACCAAAAAAACCAAAACAAAACAAACAAAAAACACCAACCAACCAAACAAACAAACAAAAAAACCCAAAACAAAACAAAACAAAAACCCCACACAAACACGAACAAAAAACAACCAAACAAAACCAAAACAAGCAAAGAAGAGACAGAAAGAAGGGAGAAAATGGGAGAAAGTGCCTATTCCAGGCATATTGAGACCATTTACCTAGTAGCAGGACTAGAATAAGGTCCTATATCCTCAAGGAGTTTTCACCATTTTAAAATCTCGTTGATTCCCTTCCTCAAGAAGGAAAAAATAAAATAGAAGATAGCAGGGAAACAGCCATGCATATTGTTTTTTCTTTTAAATACTTAAATACAGTTTAAACTAAAGAACACGAAAACTGTGTAAGTATAATCCTATTGTAAGAATTGTCCCATTTTTGTAGTCAGAAAATATCCTCAGTGCTGGTAGCACTTATAAAAAGTCACCTTATCACCCTGCCTTAATGTAGATCAGTGATCATGTAATTGTAAATGTGAATTGTAGCTTTTTCTGTGAATAGACTCATGTAACTCCAAAAGTGCTCAGTTGGAATACAAGCGAAGGAACTGTTTTTCTTCTCTGAAAGTGACAGGATTGTCACTTTGTGTTTTCTAATTAGATCATATTTCTACTTAGGTGTCACTCAACGAACAGCAAGTTTGGGTGCAGGTGTAAATTCCTTTGTGATGCTGTATTCGGTGCAGATGTAAAGGTTTTGGTATGTGGAGAGAGCTGCAGGGGTGGCCTCTTGAGCTACAGGGGCTGCCCTGATCCAAATACAGACATTTTCAACCAGCTCCAACAGACCCACTACAGGGCACAGCTGAGCCCAGCAGCCACCATTGTGGCAGCTCTGGGAACATGTATTTAAGAAAAGGGAAGAATTTCACATAAAGGAAGGAGAAGATTTTCTGTTCTTCTTACATTTTATGACTATAGTAATATTTCTAGCCAGCACAACAGAGATACAAGAGAAACATGGATTGAAAGTACTGATAAAAGTACTGTAGTTAGGAGCCTGCTCATATGCTTCTGCTTAAAGAGCAAAAAAATAATTACATAGATAGCCACTCAGATGGAATAAGAAGACTAAGCGTTAAAACCCTTTAAAAGCTTCTTTATCAGTCCAAATGACCCCTTATTTCAATTCTATATACTGGGTGATTGGATACCTACCTCACAGCTAGTTGCCTACACTATTTATGCTTAACTTACGGTGTCTAAATCTGGAACTGAACCCAAGTGGTACTTACAAAACATAGGCTTATTCCAAGATTTTAAAATGAACTTAATTACAGGTCTCTTGGCTTGAAAAGACAGGTGTGTGCTAGGGAAAAAGCAGGGCCTTCCCTCGAAATGCAGAAAGTAAAATCCCTTTCTCTGAATTAGTATAATTTTGAATTTAAGGGGCTCTCAGGCAAAGATATGGAGATAAGAATTACAGTTCTTTACTAATATATATAACAAGGCAAAACAAAACAACAACTATGAAATTAACAACAAACAGAACAGGAACCCAGTACCAGTTCTCTTGGCTGTGGACACCTTTCCCCTGTGGTGCAGTTACCATCCCAGTTGGCAATGAGTGCTGGCAGATTCCCAGTGGGCAGGGGCAGATGGAGCAATCCCGTGTAGCTGCAGGAGTGCTGGGGATGATGGTGGCTGTGTCTCAGATGGGAAGGGTGCAGGAGAGGCTCTGCTCACGAATCCTTGGAGCAGTGTTGGTCCGGGTTATCCAACAGGATGCTTGGAGATGGCAGGCTGAAGCAGGAGAGCGTCCTAGCAGGGATGTGGGGTCCAACACCAGAAGAGGCAGCTCCAGGTGTTGGGATGGTGGGGGGAGATTTTCCAGCCGCCTTCCTCCTCTGAAAGCCAAAAACGAGGGAGTGCCAGAAACTTTCCCCCTCCCCACTCTCCTTTACCTGCTTTGAATCTCGCATTGTTCCCCCCCTTACCCCCCACTTTGCCCCCCGAGAGATATCCTCAAAAAAACAGGGAGGCTCTCCCTCCCCCATCTCAAGCTCTCAAGGACCTAGCCATCAGTACTCCTTAGCATGTCAATGGGAAAAAATCCCACAGGCTGAGGAATGGAAAAAACCAACCCTCAACAACAGGACACAAGGGACTTCTATAAAAAAACCAACCAGCCAACCAACCAACCAACCAAAAACCAACAGAACAACAACAACAAAAAACCCCAAAACTGAAACTGCAGAAGCAGATAAATAGCCTACTGAATTTAAGCATGGAAGAGGACAAATAAATAGATGTACATAGAATGACACAGAGATATCTGTGAGCACCCCCAGAAGTTGAAGATAAGTAAAACAGGCATGTCAGATAACCTTTTCATACTCAGTAAAATCACATATTTTATGAAATTTTTACAATCTAGTGGCTTAGATTTATCTTATATATATATATATGTATACAGATATGTAAAGCTAATAACTGAGTAATTTCAAAGTCTGGGTATTCTTTCAAAATGGGAGAAGAAATACCTCCATCAGTAGGAAAAGAATATCTTACTTTTTATTTTACATCTAAAGTTGATGGTTTTCATATAATGAAAATGAATGAGCATATGTTTGTTTTTAATAAGTCTTTTATAAATACAAGAGTTCAGCTTGTAATGAATTTTTAGAACAAGAGATCAGCTAACTTTTTTAATCTAGTATGCTGTAGCTGATTACAAAAAGAAGAAGGAATTATGGAAGATTCTACAATATTTTAATGACTCATAAAATTGTGGTTGTAGATTGGCATATCTATAATTGCAAAAACTAACTCCTCTAATTCAATGCAGACATTACAGAAAAATTCCATTAGCAACCAACAAAATAATGCAATATTTATATGCTCATACATAAAGGAAGAAAACAATTTGACAAATTGTATTTCCATTTTGGTTTGTGTTGTCTTCTCAGAATGAAATACAGGTCATAAAGAAGAATATTGGATCATAACACCAAGTCCTGTCTTGAATCACTCACTGTATTTTCTTATTTGTTGCTTGTTCAGTTAACCCACAAATAGTTATTTTGAAATTATTACTTTCCTCTGCAATGTCTAGGTCAGTACAGCTCACTTTGACTTCTGAACCTTCTTTACATCAAGCTGAAAATCTTCCCCTTTTCAAACTATTTCTCAGGGAATTCAACAGCCTCTCTTTCCCCAAAACTGCTCATCATCTCTTCTGCCCCTTATCCCTTCCATCAAGCTAGAAGGAATAGGGGTAAGAAAACATAAAAGAATCAAACCCTCTTTCAGTATTCAAGGGTCATAGAATTCAACTCTTGTCAATCTCAGACTTAAGTTTGGGCTTGTAATTTTCTTTTCCTCATATAATCAATAGGGAGAAATAAGCACCTAAAAGGTTGATTGATGTGTCAGCTGTTAAAAGCATCTCTTGTAAAGTCAGCTGAACTATATTTAGAGAATTCAATTTCTCTACAATGACTTTAAAAGAAATTTGAGATGTAGTAGCTTCAGATATCTGATTCAACAAGTAAGATGTAAGATTTCCATTAGGTGATTTAGAGGTTTAAAGTCATGGTCTTGGTTTCATCTATTAAGCCAGTAGAAAGACAGAACGATATGGTTGAAATAGAGTAAAAAAGAGGCATGAGACTTAAAAGAAAAGTAATTGTTCATTGGCATATTAAAAGAATCAGTTTAGACCATGGACTCAATTTTTATTATACTGTATATTCATGAGACCATAATGTTAAAAATTGATAAAATTATTAAATGTAGAAAATATCTGAGTCTGCATTTGTTTTTGGTTTGTGCGCCTTGGGCTTTTTGTGGCTTTTTTTTTTCTGTTTGTTTTTAATAAGCTAGGATACTCAGACAATATTAATGGGGGATGAAACAAAATAAGAATTAATGAGGATCTGCATTTACTCCTATAGGAAAATAAGAATATCCATGAGTAAAATTAATTCTTCATTCATCCAAGAATTGTTTGCAGTAATTGATTTTTATGCTGGTTTATGGAGGAGTTCTGCTTTAGACTATTTCAGTCATTTAAAAAATCCCCAAATTTTGCCATGAACAAAAAGACAAAGGAATAAAGTAGATGCAGTGCAGCCATATTTTGCTGTAGTACAGTTATGTGGGTAGCATTCATCTTACTAAGTGCTCATGTCTTTCTTACAGTTATCTGGAGTTGTTAATCTGAGATAGATTTATAGTTAGGGGAGAACAACTTGTCAAAATATGACCCATCGATGCAGATGCAATCCTGAATTTGAAAAACACAGTGCAAACTAAGGCAAAGTTATTTTCTATAGAGGTTTATCAAAAGGTTGCCAAATGTATGTTTGATAGAATCTTTTACTTTTTGTCCAAGTTAATATCAATTTACCTTGGTAAACTGACTCCCTTTATCCTGCTTTTCAAAGAAATCAGAAATCCAGCTTTTTTAGATGCTGAGTCCACTAGCCATCCAAGGAAAAACAAATACCAGCTATACAAGTGTACAGTTTGGGGAAAGTGATAAAGATATTACAATTTTAGAGATGTATGGTTTTACTTGGAAGATGTTCACAACTGAAACAGAAAACAGATCTGAGGATTCACCACTTTATTCAATGTCTATGATTAGTACCACACCTTCTGTGACACATAAATGTTTTTCAATTGTAATTGCAGTGAACTCTAAATCAATGATTTTGATTTCTATTTGAAAAGACAAGAAAATCATCACTATGCTGATGCTTTCCACTAGGATAATGATACAAACGTCATTTGTATTGACATTAAGCATTTCTTGGTTTTGAAATTTTGAATTATATGTTGTTTGAAGCTTACTTCTATTTTTAATTTTTTGTTGTCATCATAGAATAAATTATTATTAATATTATGCTAAAACATACTACGGGTTTCACAGATTAGGCAGAGTAGAACCTAGGTTGGTATGTTTTATTTAGTGAAATAATTTTTCTTTTGAATAATTTATTTTTCATTAAATAAAACTCCAATACTCGCATGCTGTGATACAGGCAGAATTTAGTTTTCTTATTAAAACCACTGGGATTAATCAAATCAAACCTTCCAATTTCTGTCTTCTATTACACTGATTTAAATTTTGTCTCAAAGGCATAGGAAGATCAAAGTGAGAAGGAATATTTTCTGAGTTTGTTTAATTGTATTTTCATTTACAACTTACTATTGTCAAATGCTCTCAGGCATAGATGCCCCCAAATTAGAATTTATTTCTGAAGTATGCTGTGGCATTCATAAGATTGCATCTAAGATGATAATGTGATGGTGATGGTAAGATTTGAAAAAAAATAAGCTCTGGCCTGAAACCAAAGTGAATAAATTTTTGTATATTTCTTAAAATTTCAAACATTTATGAAGAAATTTTTTGTCCCCTCCAGTTTTTATGGATGATACTTCAAGAAAATTTCAAGAAGTTATATACTGTCTTGTTTTCACAGTGTTGCCCCCCACACTGTACCCTCCTTGGTCCTTTAATCCATGATGTATGTCATTTCCCAACCTGTTTCCCCCTCTATTCTGCTTCTTCACCCTTGACATGACTCATCCTACATGGCTACCTTACTCCTGTATTAAAGCCTCTCTTTATCTTATCCTTTTAAATCATACTATTTCTTCTTCTATTCTGCAACCAGATTTTCCATGACAAAGTAATTGATAACAAAGTTTAGAGAGATGGTGTCTGCACCTGAAGAAACACCACAGAAAAGTAATGGGCATCACATAAGTTCTAAAAAGAGTAGATATTTCTAGCATAGACACCAACAAATTCAAATCTATTATTAAGTACAAATAAATTATATGAGGAAAGCTTATACAGTAAAAGATCTAAAAAGGAGGCATAAAATGGTGAACCCTAGTGCCCTTTCCCCAACACCAAGAACAGATTAAACTTTTCCTTGGAAACCTGATATTCATAGGGAAATACATATCTCTTCTACCTGTCTGTAGAGAAAATCTTAGAATCCTCTTTTCCAAAACTGCATTTTAAAACCTTCTTTCCCATCCACTTTTAAAGGACAGATGGTTTTCTCTACAGCTTGCTGTTTTAAAAAAACAAACAAACAAAGAAACCAAAAAATGTGTCTTTTGATAGAAGTCAACCACTAGTCACTTTTGCCTGCACCAAGCTGCCAAGTCCCTTCCTCGATTTCCATACTGCAAAGAACTTTCTTTTACCACTGAAAAAATATTTACATGACTGATAAAACATCCTAAGTTTTATGGGTTTTCTGAAACACCTAATGAATATACAGTACAGCAAATTCCAGATTAAAGACAATTATGTGATCCATAACATTTAGAAAATCTGTCTTCTGGAGCTTGAAGGGTGCTACATTGCTTTGCAGAGGACATCGATTAGTGAAATGTTACTTTCACAGGGTGATGGGGGAATTTTCTTAACAAGTTCTATTTTATGTGTATAGCTATTGTTTTACATGCAATGCTAATGCGTCAGATCTTCTTCCCTAAATAGAAATTATGAATATGCATTATGCTGTGCCCGTAATGGTTAGTGCAATGAACAGGGATCTGCTCCAAGGCCATGTGACACTGAATGGTTTATGTCAACGTTATTTGGGAATAATCCCATATACAACAGACACTTTTTGGAAAAATGTAGCTGTAGAATTTCAGAATAAAGCTGGAGAGCTCCCCCATGTTGAAGCAAAGCGAACTGTCAGGGGTCCTCTGAGTGCTTTTGTTCAGGCTGAAAAATATGAGGAAAGTGAGATACCTTCAAATAAGAAACATTTTATAGTTATGTTTGTTTGAGTTTTTTTTATTCTCTTTTTTAGAGAAAAATAGTAGCAACTTGTTGGAGTCAGTAAGTCAGGAGTCCCTCTGAATTCTTCAGAGAGAAATCAGAGTGCAGGGATTGAATTAAAGTCTTTGGATGGATTGAAGTATGTTAAGCCACTCACACATAAGCCAGAGGTGAAAGTTTAGGTTTTAGCATGAGTGAGCAAGCAAGTAAGTAAGTAAGTAGATGGAATGAATAAGTAAGTGGAATAAGTTTTAAGTGCTTTTAGTGAATAAAGGTCTAGGATGCCAGAGAAGTACTACATGTTCTAGTGAAGGTTGAAAAACATAGTCCTAGGTACTAGTGTTTCCATGGAGGCTCCAAGAACCTAGTTGCAGACAGAATAAAGTTATAGTTAAGAATATTGCTTACATTTTTTAGATAGAACAAGATAGACCATATGCGTAGTTTATATGTAGCCTGACATGCTAAGAAACTAGAATTCTAGTAGGTTAAGAAGTAGTGGTCTGAGTTTGTGTCTTAGCTTGCTGGGAAGTTTCTATAAAAGAACATGCATTAGGGAGAGCTGGGGCATTTTGCCACTGGATTTTGCCATTGCTTATTCCATGTGCTTTTATGCCATTTGCTTATTGCCATTGCTTTGCTTTGCTTTTGCTTTTGAGACTGATGTGCTTCTGCAATAAACAACTTTGTAGCAACTATTAGCTGCTTGGCTCATGAAAGAAAACAACTGGACAAGTTGGATGCCTGAGAGCACCCGGAGGTTCTAACCTCACAGCAACTTAAAAATGAGTGTTAAAATAACCCATCAAGAAGGATATGAGATCAGTCATCACTATGTTTCTTAAGATGTCCTGGTACTTCAGCTCTCCTCCCCAGTCCACCAGGGAGAAGGGAAAGAGAGGGGGATTGAGTGAGTAGCTCCCTGGCTTTTTGTCTCTGTCTGGGCTTAAAACTACAACAAGAGGAAAAATTACATTTTTAATAACAGTCCAGAACTAATTGTCAACCCTCTTCCCTCACCCAACCATGCAACCAACCAACCAACCAACCAAAAAACCCAATGTTTTTTGCATGTCCAGAATTACACTATTAGTACAAATGAATGAACACAACAAGTGATAAGTGGAAAATTATGAATATTTCCTTAGGTATTATACATACATACTCTGTTGGCATTTCATAGTTTCATCATAAGTTATCTTCTGAAGTGCTCTACCAAAGCTTTAGAAAAATTCTTTCAGAAAAGGACCATTTATTCACTGATACCTATATTGTATTTCTGCCATTTCTGTGTTAGCCTTGCAGTAAGGATGGAGGTATTTATGCCACAGTTTCTAAGTTCTTCTGGCAACTTATCAAAGCTGCTTCATTGCTACTGAGCACTGTGAAGTGTGTTTGCATCATGTTCCTGTGATCTAGCTTCCATTTTACTCAAGTTTCATTTGCTGATACAACCAAGCTATACACTTACTGCATATTCAGTTCTGGTACTTTTGAATAATGATGTACATATAGTACAAGGAGATCGAAGAATTATTATAAGGAAAATAGAAGAAACACACTCACCTCCTCCATAGTCCTCAGTTTATTAATTTAATCATAGACTATCTGACATTGTCTCTCCGTATTAGAAAAGCAGAAAGTCTTATTTTAATTCCAGAAATCACTATGAATTATTCAAATTTCTACTTGTAACAAATCTTGTTATTCAAGTATCAGAAATTGTTTTGTCCTAAAATCTAATCATAGACAGGAAGTTTATGTTTACAGAATACACACCAATAAAACAACAAAATAGAAAGCAATACATTTACATAAAGCATTGTGAAGTCCTACTGGTGTTTCAAAACTGTATCCAGTCTATCTTGATCTCATACACTATTGGTTGCCAACATTTGGACCTTCAAATAAGTTTTCTAATCATTGTGAAGGAGAGTGAGGAATTACTGGATTGAAAAGGGGCAGCTGGAGGACTCCTCCTGGGTTTTAAGAGTTTGTAAGATGTAACTTCCTCAGAAATTTCTTCTCTATTTAGTTATTGATTTAGTCTAATTAACAGCAATCATCACTTCAGTCTGAGATTCCTACATATCCATAGGGAAGGGTAACAACAGTAATTGCCTTAAAGTGACGATGTGTAGTGTAAGAGATGATCATTAAAATGTTTAGGGATAGTTGTTTTATATGAAAAAGTAGATAAATGCTCTATAAAAACAGGAAAAATAAAGGTTTTGTTTTTTGTTTAGTTTTTTTTATTTTTTGTCTCAGAATTTAAATGTAAAATGGGGTAAAGAAATAAGACCTGGATTGCTCTCTCTTCTGGCAGTAAAATCAAGACAAACAGGAATGTTATCTTAAATATTTTAAGCAATAAATCCATGTTTATCTCACTATAAAAATGTAAGATCTTGTCACAGTTTTCTTCACTCTCTGACACTCAAAAACGTTTGATTTTATCACACAATGGTAGTGGAAGATTAAAGGTTCTTCTTAAACTTTTCTGAAATGCAACATTACTTTTAAAACAACCTTTAAAAATCTTTATGTTAAAATATGCGGCATGACTTCCTACCTCTCTGGAAATTTATTGCAAATAAAAAAATTGGCCAGCATTTTCAGAGACTTGTGCTGGTCTTCCATAACTACCAGGACTTTAAAGGGTTTTATCTTATTTATATGGGTGTCTAAGAAAATGCTGCCTAAGCTGCCTGTTATTGAAAATGCTGTGTCCAGAATTTTAACTCACTCCAAGCAATTCAGCATGTCACTCCAGTCTTGAGGGAGAGCCACAGTGCAACTGCTTGTCAAATATCAGATTTACTTTAAAATTGCTTTAATGACTTCTACGACAACATGCAGTTTTTGGATTTACAACCAGGGCACAGGAATGGTAGTGGGGGTGGGAGAACTGAGTGAGCAATGTTGTAACAGAAATAGACCAGTGTAATAAAGAAGCTTGAATGAAAAAAATCAAAATCAGATTTTTTAAAGAGATATCAATAGTTTTAATCTTTTTACATAGCTGAACCCTAAAAGAATTATGTTTGAAGAATCCTGAATGGAGTTTCTAAGTATGGTCATAAGCAATCAGGTGCCTTTGGTTGTATATCCCAGAATACATTATTCCTCTACTAGGAAACACCTCAAAAACAGCCATGTTTCCAGAAGAAATGGACAAATGTAAGAAATGGAAAAAATATAAAGAAATGAATTAATATGTAAGTGGTTGACCTATCTTCTTAACATATCTATAGATATGTATGCGTGCATGTGTATATGTAAATATATGTGAACAAATGTACACATATATATACATATATATACACATAACAACAAGCACACTCTACACAGAACCTGCATTTATTGTAATTTTTTATTAGTTTTGTAATGTCAGTTCTTCCTCATAATTCTTACTTTTGTAGTCCTTTCATCTCTACTCCTTTTTCCAGTCACTCCAATGCTACATATACGTTCTGTACATTATTATCTGTCTTTTCCTTGATGTGCAGACATTAATCCTCTTTCAAGTGAAGGCAATGAGTATTATCTTACTTTCTCAAATACCTTGCACAGAAATATAATAATTCTTGAGGACTGAACCTCAGATTGCTTTGATTTAGTGATAGACCTGAAATACAAAACTGTGCCTTTATAGAATAAAAAGCATTCTGAGATAATTTTGCATGTTAAAAACCTAGTCCATGATTTTTCTGGTCTTACTAGTAATACAAACACACCATCTGAAGATGTAATATTACTTAGCAGAGGTTGTATAATGCACTATATGTAATGTATTTTGCATACATTTCACTAAAGCCCAGCCATAAACTACCACAAAATTGTTGCTGTTTATGTGTATTTGTTGAATTTTTCCATAAGCTTAAGTAATTGATGACTTTTTTCTTTGTTGGTTTGCTGTTGGGCACATATATAAATGCAATGGCACATGCATGACCACAGAGTAGCTGACATACTGTAATCTCATTCTTTAATCTCCCAGTAACTTGCTTTGTTGAACACTGTCTTCCCCCTTGACCCCATTTTGCTATGCAGTGAATGCTAATACACAGTTGAATGGAAGAGTCAGAGGGCAATCAGATACTTAGGAGATGAGAAGCTAGAGTCAGGCTGACAGGAAAGGGTAACTGCACCAGAACTGTGGTCTGTTCCATGGAATGAAGAAGATAATGGAGAAAGGCGATCAATCAAGTTTGTTAAATGTGAGTTTAAAAGTTTTTTGTGTTACATTATATCCAAAATTTTATATTCAAAATTTCAATCCACACCAGCAGCTCAGTGCTCAGCCCATTTTTTACTTCATCAGGCTTCAGAAATTCTTTCAACAGGAGTAAGAACAAGCTGTTTTCTACTTTAAGGAATATAACCTTCTGTGACACCTATTGTAATTTCAGCTGATGTATCACAGTGCTGTTCAGACTAAGAAACAGAGGTTTAACTAAGCAACAGAAACAACTTATGCTATTACTAGTCTTATACTTTCCCTGATGTTTGTATGATCAGGTGATGTAGAATGTAGATTTTGATTTGGGTTTTTATTTTATATGTGAGAAGAACTAGTATTAAAATATTAAAATACTACAGAAATCATAGACCTATCTGTTAAATACAAAAATCTTTATTTTGTGAGGAAAGGAACTTTTTTTTTTTTCAATAGACTTAAACCCAAAGAAAATCTGCCTTTATCATTCTCTCTTACTTTTCTTACTTGTATAACTTTCTCCACATTTAGCTGGTTTATACAGCTTCCCTTAAGCTTGTTCATGAATAACTTATGAGCCCATTTAGTCTCTATTTCCATATTTTTGTTTTTAATCAGTTGCTTTATCACAGTTGAGGGATGCATTTAGGCTATCTCTTACCACATTCAAACTGTTCCACTGTGAAGTGTATATATTTCATTACTGTCTCAGTGCAACTTTAATTTAAAAATTAAAACAATTTATATCAGTTTGAATGAGATTATACAAGTATTTAAATACTACTGTTCTACTAGCTGAAACCTAAGTATTCATTCTAACACTGTCTCCAATGATGTATAGGTTGTTTCTGCTAAGAGCAGGAAAACCTAGATAAGCAAAATTACTCACTAAAACCAGAGTCTGAGTCAGGATTAGAATGAACACTAAAGTTACCATACATTTTTTAAGTTGTTATAATCATAAGAACTTACGCTTATAGAATCATAGAATTGTAAGGGTTGGAATGAACCTCTGAAGATCATTTAGTCCAACTCCAGTTCCAAGGCAGGGTCACCTGGAGCAGGCTACACAGGAATGGGTTTTGAATGTCTCTGGAGAGAGAGATTCCATGACCCCCCTGGGCAACCCATTCCAGTACTCTGTCACGCTCAGTGCAAAGATGCTCTCCCTCATGTTGAGGTGAGACTTCTTGTGGTTTAGTTTATGGGCACTGCTCCCTGCCCTATTGTTGGCACAACTGAAAGGAATCTGGCACCATATTCTTGACAGTTGCCTTTGAGACATTGGCCCTGCACAACCCTCCTCAGCCACTGTTGCATTAGCTGTGGGCTCCTGGCCACTTCTCAATCTTATGAGGCTTTTCTGATTCAAGATATACCCCTGTGCACTGCACTGGGGTACTAAAGTGCTCCACTGCTTATCGTGCTGGCATGAGAATTGCTTACCTTGCCAACTGCCAAGTCCTTTTTGACCGTCATACTAAATGGTGAAGTAAAATGAGGAACGTACTGACAGAATAATTATGCGCAGAGTCATTTTGGATTCAGGACGTTGTTGTAGCACTAGGGCCACTGCCAGTCTGCTCTGCAAAGGACAGTCTTTGAAGTGTTTATACCAGCCATTTAAGCAGTGAATGCAGGCCATATTCCTAGGGTTAAGGATTCATTCCTGATCTTCTTGTGTTTGCAGTTATAAAGAGCCAGGAGGAGATTACATTAAAACTTACTTTCATTTCAAACCAATTTGATTTCTGTAGTTTGGCATAAAACATTTGTATGAAAACATACAGATCGGAATCTAAATTCAGAACAAATAGAATTGTAGAATCATAGACTATCGTGAGCTAGGAGGGACCCACAAGGATCATTGAAACTCCAACTCTAGGCCCTGCACAGGACAACCCCAAAAAAAATTACACCATGTGCCTGAGAGTATTATTCAAACACTTCTTGAACTCTGTCAGGCTGGTGCTGTGACCATTTCCCTGTGGGTCCTGAGCCAGTGCCCAAACACCCTCTGTGTGAATAGGCTTTTCCTAATACCCAAACTAAACCTCCTCTAACACAGGTTCAGGCCTTTCCCTTGGGTTCTGTCACTGGTCACCAGGGAGAAGAGATCAGTGCCTGCCCCTCCTCTTCCCCTCATGAGTAAGCTGCAGATTGCAGTGAGGTCTCCCCTCAGCCTCCCTTTCTCCAGGCTGAAACAGACCAAGTGACCTCAGCCATTCTTCATATGGCTTTTACTCCAGATCCTTCACCATCTTTGATGCTCTTCTTTGGACACTATCTAATAGCTTTACACCCTACTTTTCTCCAGAAATAAATGTTAATGAAATGTGCTTGAAGTTGTTGGCAGTGCTGCATCTTTGACGCAGTTGTTAATATAGTGTATAACAAAAGTAATTTTTTCTCTTTTTCCTTTTTTCCCCCTAAGATGGGAGCAGAACTATATTATTTTTAGAATCAGTTTTATATTTCTGTGTGTATAGAATACCAGTTGATGAGATTTTTAAGATTCAGGTGAGAGACAAAAGAGAAGTGTAGGGTGCTTGAGGGCACCAGTAAACCTAAATGTCCCAGAGCAGCATTTGGGGGCCTTCACTTACACATCCTACTCATGGGCTCAGAAGTCCCATTTCAGCCTGGATCTTCAGTTATTATCTGAATAACATTTTAGTCTCGTTGATCTCCAGTTCAGCTGTAGCAGTACTGGATCCCATGGATCCTGATCTGAAGGCTGTTCTCCCGGATTGTCCTCAGCTATGTCTCATGACTGTGGTCCTGCCTCAACCTCCCAGGGCTGTTTCTGATCTTGGCTCACGACATCAGTCTTGATCTTAAGCTCTCTAAGCCTGATAATTTCTATAAACCTGTGCTTTTCAAGTGTCTGTGACCAAGGTTTTAAATCTAAATTAATTTCCATTGAAATTATTTTGTTTGCTTTTCTGATTTCTTGATCATTTACTTGTATAGTAATTTTATGCAGGAACTCTATTCTTTGGCTAGAAGCAATTGGGAGATATTTAAGTGCATACCAGTAGCTATCAGACCAGGAAAGCCTGGAAAATTTAATGGGAGGTTACAAAGTGTTTAGCATGGCAAGAGTGGTGAAGCGTGTTCAGATTAAGTAAAACTGGCAGCATAAATAGCTTTTAAATGGAGGTATAACCTTTTTAAAGGTTAGCTATTCATTCTCCCTCTTTCATTTTTATCTGACTGAAATAAAGGCCTCCATAATTCCAGCAAGATGTGAGATACTCTGGGTAATTGACTGAAAATATAAAAGGAGTGTATTCCTGAGTACCAGAAAGACAGACTTTGACCATCTGTAGGTTTTTTTCAGGTGTGTCTTTTTTCAAGACATTGGTTGATTCTCTTTCTCATCCTTTTCTTTCACTCTTTCATATGAGTACTGTACATATTCTTTGACCTTTACTCATTTTCAGCGTTATTCTGACCTCTGTGGTTCTCATACTATCAAATGCTCCCAAAACTTCAACTCTGCTTCATGTCTAAGAAATTAGGCAAAACATTACCTTGTTTTACAAGCATTGTTAGAACTATGAACCTAAAAAAATATAATTTTTTCTGTATCTATAGACATATAAGTATCATTTTTCAAATCATCTGCTTGCACATGTGTTCTATGCTCTGGACAAGATTTAGGGTTGACCTCTGAACATGCGCAATACAATCATTCTCTCCATCATACTTTTTTCCACTCCTCAGCTTTTTCCTCTCTTCCTGCCAGGTTCTAGTCTCTTTCATAACAAAATTAACATCTTGTCAAGAACTATGTAGCAGGAGAAAAGGTCAGGGCATTTGCCCTTTTAAAATTATTAGGGACCTTCCTAATTTCCATTCTAAGATAATTACCATTCTAAGATAATGGGCAACAGCTTCACAAAGACATCTTCCACCTCTGTTACTACAGGGTGCTGTGCTGCAAAATTATGTCAATTGCAATGTGTTTTCATGAGTAAAGGTTGCTTAAGTACTCCTTGATCCTCATCCACTGTGGATGTTTTTCCTCAGAAACCCTTTCATTAATCACAAAAGCCTGAGACACCTTGTTGGTGAATACTGAGGAGAAAATGGCATATCTAGTGAGGCTTTCAAGTCCTTTTTTCCTTTCATCTTCTACATTTAGCAAGCAAACTTAACAAAATTGCCTCACTTAGGTTTTCAGAGTTCATTTTTGAGCTAATAGTTTTCAGGATTAAAATTTTATTGGAAAACTTTTTTTTTTTTTTACCCTCGAATTTGATTTTAATTCACATCAACCTATAAGTTCACTTACAGAGGACTTTCAGATCACTAAAGATGCTTTCAGGAAAAACGAAGTCATTTTTTCCTCTCACAATGCAAAAGAGACTGAAAATAATGCCTTTATTTTTTCTGTTGTTTTGCATAAACACGTATGTGTGCTATGAAAAACTAAAACATTTTAAGTATGTAGTTATTTAATCACAAAATTAGATTTGATCATGTGAGAACCTTAGAACTAGCCATCTGGAGAAATGAAGGAACAGCCTCATCACATGATCATTTCCAACTTGATATGACAGGATCTAAATTTACATTACTGAAATAAGTATAAAATTATTATATGAATGCATCATGTGGTATTATATCGATCTGCTTATTCAAAATAGTTTCATGGATATCATATCCATTACTGGCACACAGAAGTTAATTTTGACTACAGTTCAAAGCTCAGTTAAATAAATCCAAATTTTGTGGTGTTTCTCTTTGGAGTATTCAGAGATGGTACTAAAATTATGCTATGCCAACACTGATACATGCTAGAAATTATTGAATTTGAGCTTAATGCGATATCCAGCACCACTAATCAACATCCAAACCTTGCATTTTTTGCCATGTTTAATCTTTTTTTAGATTTTAATTATTCACTTTCACTACTTTTTCTTCTTCCAGAACTATGAAAAAACACCGAAGACTATTGTTTTTCCCTATTGTTTTTTCCCAATTGTTTTACATAAAAACATGTAATTTTTACTTTGCATGTATCTGAGAACTCATCTTTTTAGGAGATCACTAGGCAGCCTTGACATCCGCTTGCTGCAAAAACAGACATGAATTTGAATATGTAGGTTCTCAATCACATTTCAAAAGGGTTTAGGCCTGTAGCTCTATGCTGTATTAAATATTTCCTGAGCACTTAAAACTTGTTTTTTTCACGTGATTATAATTTGTTGAAGACATTTTCTGGAATTAGGCCTAGGTAAAAATGATAATTATTATTAGGAGAACAGTTTGCTGTAGAAAATTTAGGAAATAGTACAATGGTTAATGGAAGGTTGACAAACTTTTTCAGTAAAGTTACGGATCATTGAAATGTAATTATTATGGAGGACTTCCCATGCAGATTTCCAGTCTTAAGGTAGAAACCTTTAATTTAACAATTAAGGATGTAATTTAGGATGAGTTTATCAACTCCACCATTTAGAATATTATCTTTTTAGATGAATTTCTGGAACAGAAGTTTATCATTACAATAACAGTTATCTGCTCTTTACCTATGCACAAAGGCACAGAGCACACAGGATAAATGCATCTTAAAAGAGTAAAACCATTATTTTTCAGCTCACAAACACAGTAAAGTTATAGATATACAAAAGAAAACGAGGATTAATACAGGGAAAGGTTATGGAAGTGAAAAAAAAAACCTTAGCAAAAGAAGAGAAAGACGATTACAGCTCTAGCCATATTTACAGGGATTGACCTTTTCTCCATAGAAAAGCAGTATATGTAGAAAATTTTATCTATACTATATATACATACTTTCCCAGGGATTCATCACCATTCATATTGAGTCTTTCACTGTCTAGTCTGTCCTCAACTCTTTCTACATAAAAAAAGCTTATTTTTTTAAGAGTTATTGCCTTAAAAGAGTTGAGGAAATAACTGGTTTTATTGCCTGATGTAAATTCCTGAAACTAATCTTATTCCTATGAAAACTGAGGTAACTTGAAAACTGGGGGGGGGGAAAATCTCCTTGGAATAGTAGGAAATTTTCAAAACAACTTACAATTTTTTTAAAAAATAAGTAAGAAAAGATACTAAACAATGTTCACAATGAAAAAAGGCTGATTACATGTGAAATTCAACACGAATCTCTTTGGGGTCCTATTCTTAATCACAAATTACTGAGAATTGGAATAGTGAGGATCACAGAACGGTTTAGATCATGTATTTACAATCACCTCTGCCATGGACATGGATACCTTCCACTAGACCAGGTTACACAGAGCCCCATTCAGCCTGACCTTGAACACCTCCATAGGGCAGCCACAACTTCTCTAGGTACTTTTAACTCACATTAACTCATTATATACTCACAGTTTTCTCAAGGTGCCCATTGTTGGCCGGTGTGTAAAAAATGTATCAATCTCAGTGTTCTTTGATATAGTTTGTTTATGTATATTACATTTAATGTAAGATGGTACATTGTTTTTTTCATCAGTAGCCAAATGCAAGTTTTCATCAAATTAATTCCATAAATGTTACTAGAGATGCCTTTAATATAATCTAAATACATAAAAATCACAATAAACTCAGTTTCATGTGACATTATTTTATTTAATATCCAGAATATTTATCTCTTTAAGAATGTAACAAAAATACATAATCTTATACTACAGGTAACTGCTAGTTATTTAGTTCCTATACTCAGAAAATAAAGTGAAATATTGAGTTGAAATCAGTCTACAATAGCCTGTCTACAATGACTACTTTTATGAATGGTTTATCTGTAGGTGATCGATAACTGCAGGGTGCTATCATTCTGTTTATCTTTAATTTGTGCAATAAATTTGTTTTGCCTATAACTGTACAAACACTTAGGACTGCAACATTTTGCACACCAGAGGGAACATGTAAACCAAGACCAGCTATTTAATTAATGGCTAGTGCTTTTCTGAACAGCTGAATACCAGTAACAATACAGTATTGTTACTTGGCCATCAAAATTCACTCACTTCATTCTGCTCTTGATTTATGTCTCAGTCCTTCACCATGGAGAAAAGTTCCCCCGGTCAAATCAGAAATGGAACTGGTACACTGAGAGGTTAATTTCTTCATAAGAAGTTTAGCATGGGGAAATGTAAGCAAAATCATTAATGTATTAAAATTATAAATTTAGAGCAAACTATTGAAAAAAATCTGTTGCAAGTTTTCAGCTTGTGTTGTTGTATCACTGTTTATTGGTGAAAATAAAAATTATTCATCTGAGTTTAATGGGAAACTTTCAAAAGACTGTGTCAGTTTAGATGTTTAAAATGTCCTAAGAACTCCAGCAACTAAGAATTTTAATTACAATTACTGACATCATTACTAACCAAAACAATGACGTAATTTTCCCAGGCCTACAGTTTGTCACACAGTTATAGTCATTTTTATCCTGTGATCATCCAAAAGTCTCAGTGATAGCCCTAACATGCATAATGCAGCGTATACACAAATATAAATATCTGTTAAAAAATATGTGTAAATACACCACAATGTAGTGATGATGAATTATAAAAAGTTATCTTAATAATTTTCTGTAACCACATCAGCCATATGGCCTAGGGCTGAGATGACACTTTTTTCCAATTCCCTATAGCCTTATTGCCTATGGATGCTAGTAAACATACAAATCCTGCACTCTCAGCTAGTCTATTGATTGTGGATATAAATACTCTCAGCACTCACAAAGTAGATGCATTATGAGTCTTTGTATTCTGGCATGGCCTCATTTTACTTATGATCACCTTGACATGTGTAGTTGCAGCTAAATTTTAATAGCCTAGATTGACTCATGAAAGAGAACCAAAGGAACAAACCTCATATAAAAGGTCAAGAATTTATTAGTAGTCAATCAAAATCTTAATTGGCTATTTATGTATGTATAAGTACATAATTTATGTAGGCAAAATTATCACAGAAAAAGAGGGAAAATATAAGACATTATAACATGAAAAGGATAGTCTCAATAGCACTAATGTTACAATACTGTACACAAAACTTCTAGTATCTACTTTTTTTTCACTGTTGTGCTCACTCTTGCAAAATCCTTTCATGTACTTAGGTCAACACTTGAGTCTTCAAGAATATGTGATGAGCTGTAATAAATCACCAGTATATTGAGTCCTTCTCAGATTAGATGCAATAATTACAGTGAAACTTTCCTTTTCCTTACTATAACATTTTTGGGACTATTTTTATATATATTTTTAACATGCTCTGCCTGTTGCTCGCTCCTCAGTGGGTTGCACTTCCACCTAACATGCGCATAAATTATGAATGGTGTGTTCCTACATATATTGGATACTTGTTCTTTGTCCTCTAAAATCTGCCACTAAAATCTTAGTTACCAATCTCCCCAGGCTGGATTCCTTTAGTGACCTGTAATTGACCTGCAGTATGTTGTTCAATAATACAAGAGCCCTGAGGTCTCTTGTATTATTCCATGCCTGTGCTTTGAAGGCCTTTGTTGTCACCATATGCCTGCACTCTTTAAGTTTCAATTTTATTTTATGATTGTAGGCAATTCATGCTACAGAGAATAACCACATTGTACTGGTATTATTTTGAAATCTATGATTAAATTATTGTATATTTGTAACACAACAATAAAAAGTAAACAAAAAGAAATAATGCAATATTCAGTGGCTAAAGCAAAGCTCCAGGCAAGCCCAAATTCAGACAAAGCAAGTCTGACAGGTCTTAATCTTGAAGCTTCCAGGAGTTAGCACAAAGCTTATTACTACAATAGCAAGTCTTCCTTTGTTAATCTAGTAGACTATAATACGTTTTCCCTATAGCCTTTATACAGTTTTTCACTAATTCTGCTTATCAGGAAAAATGGATACAATTTGAAACTTCTGTGACTAAAACCTGTAATCATTAACAAATTCAAGTGTTCCATGCAGACATTATTTATTATTTTAAGTTTTAGGTTACATGAAGTTCACCTTGTGTCACCACTTAGGCATCAGAAGCATTAAGTTTGCACTTTGACAAAACAGATGACAGAAACCAACACTAATAAATACTGCTTCACCTAGATGTATATCATCACCCCAAACCCCTGTTTAAAGAAGACATTCTTGTTCAGATTGCCTGATCCTTTTGTCCATCTGATTTTCACAGGTAAGTAAAACATTTTTCAGGAAAAGGATTCCAGCAATGTCATGCTACTATGGTAAAATCTCTTTCGTCTTTTCTTTTTAGACAATTTTCACTTCTTAGTAATTCAGAGTCTTTTCTAAAGAATTTCACTTCTCAAAAAATTGACTATTTTTTACTCAATTCACTGTAAAACATAAGTGTCTTCTCTTGACTTATTATTATCCTTTTCATTGATGTCAAATCAAAGCTGCAGACTGCAGCTTTGGCTTGTACACGTCCTGTCACAGGTACATCCCTAAAAACAAATCACCCAGAAACAGAGTAGTATAATAAGGTGATTTTACTATCATAAGGGATTCTAATTTTTGTTTTGAATCCAGTGATTCTATTTCTTCCTTATATTTACTTTTCAGTATAAAACTATTTGATTCATGACCTTCCAAATCTTCAGGAAGTATTGTAAAATATGTTGAGATATTTAAGAAGTTTTAGTGGCCCTAAAACAAATAAAGCTGAGGAGAGACTAGAGACTAGAGTATATTGGAGTATATTTATATACTGCAAAATGAATATATAAACATTTATTTATATATATATTTATATATTTTTAGTATTTTTTTATATTTTTATATTTATATTGTGAAATTTTAAGTATGGGCTCTGAGTAACATTGTGAATTTAACTTTTCTTCCTATGCCTCTGGGCATAGAAACATCCAGAAGGATTAACATGTCATTAAACTCAGATTTTGCAAGTGAAGACACTGGCCTTAGCCCCTTCTTGTGATTCCCAATCATTGTGAAGGAGCTTACAGCATTTCATCTCTGTCATCTGAAAGTTAAAGATGTAGAGTAGGGGCTGGTATAGCAAAATCTTCATTTTCCCTGGTTATTGCATTTTGCATCCTTCCTTCAAATGGATTTCTCAATTTCTGGTCCTACTTTGCTCAGGATGAGTGTTCTACACAGAATGTATATACAATGAATAACAACTATAGTATTTTGAAGTTCCCTGAAGGATCCAGATACCAAAGATTACCTAACCANGAAGTGATGGAGGATTTATAAGTTTCACTTTTCAAAGACAGGAAAAAGAGATGAGAAAGCAGCAAATTAAATAATACGTAGGTAATAAATATTAATAGATACATATATTAATAAATACACATATTAAATATATTATTAAAATTCTTTAAAATACTATTGCTTAGAGTAATAGTATGCATATTTGTTTTAATCATTACAATGATATCGTTAATCATTACAATTAATACATCCTTTTTCAACCCACTAAATTATGAAAAAGAATGCTATCCATTCCCTCTTATTTTAATACTTTTAAAAAGAAAATTTTTAGTCAAACACATTATATCTATATGACTAATAAAATAGCAAGACTTTTAAAATATTTTGGAATACCTCATTCTATATTCTATTACATGGAAAAAAAAATTATTTAAGTCCACATATCATACTTTGAGACTTGGTTACCTATCTATCTAAGCTGTATAAATGAAGAGTTAATTGCCAGGACAGTGTGTAAAAACCTTCTTTTCATTTGGAAGCAGGTCAGAATTTCTAATGAGCACTAATTATCAGCAGCCTCTGAAATAAATCTTAACATGCCACAAAAATACATGAACCAAAGTAAAATTCTCAATACCAAGGCTCATATTTTAACAGTATTCCTGAGTCTATTTATTTTGAAACTGATAATACAGTTAATGAAAATAATTATTACAAGGGATTGAAGTAGAAAATAGCTTCAACCTTGAAAAAAAATGAAACTATCCAAAATTTGCATATTTTGAGTATGTGGGAGGAAGGGAAAGAAAAAGTACTGGATTTAAAGAATTGAGTAAAGAAGGAGTAGGAAGAGATAAATGTAGAATGAGTCCCAGTTATGCAATGTTTTCTTCAAACATGTTTTATTCAAAAGGAAATGCAGCAGCAAAGTAATAACAAAAACCTTTCTAGGAGCTGAGGGGAATATTAGCAAACATAGTTGTTGATACCTCTGAAGCCCTTAGCTAGGAAAAAAGAATATCCTGGAATGAGTCAATAACATACATAGGAACTGAGGTGAATAAAAAAGAACATTAAGCTCAGCCTGTTTAATCAATCTTAACAGAAACTTACATAAACTGGAAACAGTGTAAAGGATGTCATCTCTTTAACGAATGCTATCTCTTGAAATTAGATTATGCAGTTGAAACTCTAATTTTCATTTCAAAAACAAAGCAATCTAAACTATTCTACTGTGATCTTCTCTAGCCTTTCTGGGAAAGATCAAAAAATATATGATGAATCTGACAAATAAAAAGAGTTAGAAGCAACAGAAGACCAAAAAGTACACTTTCATTTCTGAATAACTCAATTATTCATTTGATGAAAGTAAGTTGTAATTCAGCACTGGTGAGGTCACACCTCAGATACTGTGTTCAGTTGTTTTGTCTGTTTCTAAATTCTTTGGGTTTTTTTTTTTCCATGAAAGATACTTTTTGTTTGCATTAGTTAGGTACAGAGATAAGCCAAATTAATGATCTTTTAACTAATTTTTCATTCTGTGGATACAAAAGTGAGTATTATTTTTTCCTGAATTATGTTTTTGATTCTTTTAAAAGAGAAGAATTTAATAAATTTTATGCTTTACAGACATATAGCTTTGTATATCCATCTAAATTTAATTTTTGCCACTCCCACAAAGGCCCCAAAGAAAACTGCTCTACAGTTAATAAAGTGCTTCTAATATTTGTTTTAGTCTTTTAAAAATTTAGCTATTTTAAAACAAAAACTGATCAGATTATGATTAACATTAATATTTTTTACCTTTATTATAAAACATATTTTTCAATAATTATAAATAACCACATTTTTTCTTGAGAAAATGAGAATCATGTTACTGGAAACAATGAAAGGCAAAAGATAGGGAAGAGAACAGAAGTAATCTAATATTAAGAGCACAACATTATGAAGAGGATGGTCTCTGAATATCTGTTTAGGGAGTTTGTTGTTCAATTCTGTTGTTGTTTTAGTTTAAGGAACACCTAAACTTCCATTAAGTTTGGGTAAGTGGACTTTGTTTGCTTATTTTTTGTTGTTTTTAAATCAAAGTTGGACACTGGTGACCCCAAAACACCTGGCACGTGGGTCATAGTTTCTGCTTAGATCTGGCCATTTGAATTTCTTTATTAAAAGTTGAACTTAACAGAATCAAAACCGATTTCTGCTATTTGAATCTGTTGTTGATACAAATTTCTGAACAGTCATTCAAACTGTAATTGTAAAGTTATGAAAACAACCTTGAAAAAGTGGAAAATAAATAGCAAAATAATCTAGCACATGAAGATAGGAAAATGCAAATGACCTGAAGAAAAGTAAATTGAAATCACACCACGCATGAAGTTTAACATAAATATCTATGTTTTATTAGAATTGCATATTGGTTTTTAATTTTTCTTTTTAATTTAGTGACATATGAAGACTTATTGGGAAATCTGTCTTTATGCAAAGGTCTTCTCCTGAATTTAATTTAAACAGTGTTGCAAGAACTTTTGTGGTTTATAATTCTAACTGGCATAATATTATCCCCCTTAGGATTTTGAACACTAAAGTGTATTCTCTTTTTCTATTAATTATTAAATACCATAAACAAACCCAATTTCAAATAAATAGCTCTTTCCTCATAATCTTTCACATTAAAATGCTTAGCTGCATCTTTTATTGCAAATGAACTTCTTTAAATATAGGGGGTTTTAGAAATATAAATATCCCTGAGATTAAATATGATTGGTAATTGGTTCATTATCTAGAATGATTCTTAAAGTATTTAAAAATGTATCATCCCTATTGAAAAGACTAAAATTATTGCACATATAATGCTAACCAATTTTTATTGTATAATTATTGAGCTTTTTTCCCTATGAATACTCAGTTACTAAAAATCATTGCAATTAAAGAGGGAATAATTTGCACTAGGCAACACTTCAGAAAGCATATTCAAACCTAAACATTTCTGCTTTTTTTGGAAGTATTTTGAAGTATGGCTCAGAAAGGCTTCCTCATCACCCTAAGTGGCAGACAGCATGTGGAAAATTTCAAGGTACACAGCAGATGAAAAAGAGCTATAGAAATTATTATCAAGTGAAATTTGAAGGAAAAACTATACTTTATCTACCCTGTATTCTTATCTTAACAAAGGCACTTGTAGAAAAATATCTATAGTGTATGTTTGTTCTTACTGTTACATGGTGGTCATAGTGCCACCATGGTGCACTCGTTGAATTTTGAGGTAAGAGCATAGCAACAACTCAAGTAAATATTGCAATGGGTTTTGGTAAATGCAAATTTCCAATGCATGCATATCGTTTGTAAAAACAAGATTTCATTTTCCCACCAGCTATTTCTGAGAACAGCTGCTCCACAATATATATACTTGATAGTACTGCACAGTGCAGTTCAGTCACTTGAAAATGATATCAACAGATGTTCTCAACACAGTGTTTTTTTTAATGTAAATTGCCAATTCCTTTTTTCAACAGGAAAGTTTAAAGTGCCAGCTAACACTGGAAACCATTTCTTGAAATCATCCGGTCCATCACTTTGCTCAAACAAGATTAAATTCAAAGTTATATCATGTTGTTCACAGCCTTGCTGTTCCCTCTCATTATATCTCTTGTGTATGTCCCCAACAGTCTCTGCATATGCATCTCCTTCAAAGCAAGATGAGGATCTTAAGACTGGCTTTCCGATGGCTATAGCAAGACTTTATAAACTCTGATCTCTGCATCACTTCAACTGTGTGACATTTTAATTAAGGTGCCTGGAGCCCAGTCTGGATTATGAGCAAAAGACAAAAACCAAGAAACAAAGCAAATTATGAATATTGGCAATATTATACTTTATGTAATCCTACGTGTGAAAAATTCACTGGATAACTATGTTGTATTTAAGGAACACCCAGTCGTAGGTACAGAGTTTTTGAAAATTTGCAAGAACTGCTCCAGCTTGGCTCAGGATTCATTCTTTCCTCAATCAGCAAAGGCACAATGGAAATTAGAAGTTGAGTTTCACTTTCCCTTAAATTATATCTGCCTTATATTCTATCAGATATTTATTTCTTGTAAATTATTTACATAATCTTCTCAATTTTATACATACTGAGGACTTAAAGAGGTGTCTCCAAGGGCACAATATATTCTCACACATTAATCACAATTCTTGTGTACCTTGAAACAAATGAGCAAAATTCTGTGATGGTTGACAGTATAATGGGAGAATGAATTGTCACAATTTTTACAGATGCACTTTAAAAAGAGCTTTCCTTTTTGACTAAGGTCCCCAACATGAAGATCCTGTTTTGTAGCATAGCACGGTAATCATGATCAGAGTTCAGTATTTATCTTATTTTTTGAGGCAGAAGAGTTACTAGTGACAAGAGCTGCAAAATGATCCATAACTGGACAGCATCTGTACCAGCATAAAAACTGAGGATGGCTATATGAGGACATATCTGAGTCTTGCTTTCAAATTCATCATCTTGCTCTTGCTAGAAACCCATGGGAACATATGGGGACCTGGACACCTTACAGGGTTCAACAAGGCCAAGTGCAAGGTGCTACTGTTGGAAATGTGATTTAGAACATTTGTGATTCACTGAGTTCTGTACACGTGTTGAGCAGCTCAGTCACTTCCACTGAAAATGCTGCTGCTTTGAAAGGAAGATCTTTCACTTTGTTTCTTTCCTTAGTCTTTATTCTGACCTGCTGACAACATAGTTGCTATCCCGTTTTGACATATTATTTGTTAATCAGGCTTCTAAGATGGAACTTCTCTGCCAGATATTCCCTTGTTCTCAGAATACTTAGTTTCTCAGACAAGGGCTATCTTTCTTTAAAGAATGCATTAATAGTTTGCATGCTAACTGTGCCAGTTTCCTTTCTGATATCAAAAGCTAGTATTAAAATGCAAAAAGCTGTATTTGAAATGAAGTGCATGGAAGTCAGGGGTAGGTGATATTTTTCTTTTTTTTATTTCTCATATAACAAGATAGTTAATAAAATGAAAAAAAAAATTCTTTTTAACGTTTCTCTCATGCAATATCCCTCATATACATGACCATCATGTCTATCACTCTCGCACCTAGTATTGAAAACACATTCTCTCCTCTTAGCTAGAAATGGAATCCTATGTTTTGCCATTCCAAAACCTGTATTTCTAGGGAAAATAACTAATGATAGATGCCCTGCAGTCGAAAGATATTAAATTTTAATCCCTACTTACACTCTGGGGACTAATCTAGAGAATTGTCATCACAGAAAAAAAGATGTTTTGCAACTTTTGCAGATAATTCCCTCAAAAGACAGCTCCTTCCTGAGGCATGCTTAAGGGAATTGTAAAGCTTATTTCCCACTTTTTAATTGCATAAAATTTCTATGATCATTCCTGGAAGTTTGTATCAACTCACTGGATCTTTTAAGATTAAATTTTCACTCTCAATCAATTTGTTTTTCTGAAAGCCAAACTGCTTTTATTGAAGAAGAAGACATGCAGCAATACTCATTTCATCTAGCAGATGAGATAATTCAGCTCTTCTCATATGCACAAAGGCTGTTTCTAAAATATTCTGAAATCGTTGTACTTCACGCTTGATGTGTGATGTGAAAGTGTATTGGTTTTGTGTGGCAAAGTTTTGGTAGTGGGGGAGCCACAGAGGTGCTTCTGTGAGGAGCTGATAGAACCTTCTGCCATGTCCCACAGACCCAATGCGAAATGGCTTGAAGATGGACCTTCTTGGCCAAGGCTGAGAAAAACAGGGACACATGGTAGCACCTCTGGGATAGCACTTTTAAGAAGAGAATGTGGGAAAGTTCCTGAGAAAAGCAATTGCAGACAGAGAACGGAGCACCACTATACTAGAAAAACATCTCTGAAGACACCAAGGTCAGCAAGGAAGGAGTAGGAAGAGGTGCCCCAGTGTTGCATATGAGGTTCCCCTGCAGCCTGTGGTGAAGACAATGATGAGGCAGATACAGGTTCCCCTGCAGCCCATGGAGGTCCATGGTGCAGAAGAGATCCACCTGCACCCCATAGAGCACCCCACACCAGAGCAGCTGCATGGCAAAAGAAAGTTGTGACCCCATGGGAAGCCAGTGCTGAAGCAGGGTCCTGGCAAGACATGTGAACCTGTGGAGAGACGAGCCTATGACATGTTTGCTGGCAGAACTTGTGACCTTGTGGAACACCCACACTGAAGCAATCTGTTCATGGTGAACTGTGTCCCATGGAAGGGACCCATGTTGGAGCAGTTTGCAAAGAACTGCAGCTCATAGAAAGGACTCATGTTGGAGAAGTTCATTGAGGACTATTTCCCTTGGGAGGAGCCCCATTCTGGAGCAGGGGAAGAGTGTGAGGAGTCCTCCCTCTGAGGAGGAAGGAGCAGCAGAAACATGTGATGAACTATCTGCAACCCCCATTCCCTGTCCCTATGCACCACTGTGAGGGAGGAGACAGAGAATGAAGGAGTAAAGTTAAGTCCAGGATAAAGGCAGGCGGTGGAACAAGGTGTTTTTAAGATGTAGTTTTATTTCTTCTTATCCTACCCTTGTTTGATTGGTAATAAATTAAACTAATTTCTTCGAGGTCTGTCTGTTTGCTTGTGACAGTAACTTCTGAGGGAGCTTCCTGCCCTGATCTCAACCCCAGAGTTGTGTGTTATATTTTCTCTCCCTGTTCAGATGAAAAGAGGGAGTGATAGGGCAGCTTTGGTAGCCTCCTGGCATCTAGGCAGAGTCAACCCATCATAGAGAGATATTTCAGAGGTTTAATATAAGTTGAACCGCAAGGGGTAATCTATGGCTTTGTCAAGAGTGAACTGTGTGAACAGCTTCAACTTATATGAATAAATTTTATATCACACTGCAACAAAACGTACCTTGTAATTTGTATTACAAGCCTACCAGAAACAATATTGCTTTTGCTGTTACTGCAAATGACTCACTAACAGCTTAGTGTTATGAAACCTTAACATTAATACGGAAAATCTTTAGGCTTTTGAACTGCTGCGTATCTTGAAAGAGCATTACATATAAGGACAACTTCTTTTCTTTTTAAGAAATGCTGACCAAGGACGTCAACATGAGCAGCTTTTCAGCCTCTTGAGCAGCATTCTTGCCAGTCAAGACTATCAGCTGGTGTGCAACCTACTATTTTCCTTTGTGTTTCTCCAGAGACTCTGCTATGGTAATCTCTTCAAAACAGTTGCTAACAGTCAGAATATTGCTGTCCTAATTGTGTGTCCTATTGTGTATAGATTAATAAATGGTTTGGGGTTTGCTTGTGTTCCCTTTTTTTAAATCCACTTCGTTGTTGCCTGTTGTTTTATATGTTAGTTACAGATTGTCTTCAGGTCTTTTTGTTCTCTGCCTGCATGACACCAAATACTGTGGAGAGCAGTGGGAGGATTTTTGTTTGGATCAGCTTTTGAAGAGTTTGCACATGAACGGGAAAAAAAAGAAAAAAACGCTACAAACAGGTAGCCTTTATGGACATATGGACCACATCTACTGCATGAAAAGCAGATGACTTAATTAGATTCTAGTGTGAGTTCTAATAGTACTGTCAGTTTAGTGAAAATAAAAAGGTTTATTTTGATAAGTTTATGATGAAAAATCATGTACCCTTATGTGTTTTCCTTTTTTGTAAAAAACGGTGATTTATCTTAGAAATAACTTTTATTCATCAGCCTCTGAGTGTCTGTCCTCATTTTTTTCCTTAGAATTTCCTGTGTTTAAAATTATGATGGAGGATCTTTGCTACTTATTAATCAGAGACCAGAGCATATCTCATTATTATTGTCTCCAATAGAAAATATAAATTCCTTGAAGTTCTTTTACTGGATTTGATATGTTTCCATAGAGTTTACAAGTTGTGTGTTTGATAAATGCATGTACATTTTTATTATCTAGTGAGGGGACCGAATAGGAGGCACAAGCCAGATGATACATGATTTGTGGATTGAGAGATCTTATAAAATGATCATCCTACAAAGTAATTAAAAAAATAAACAAGGTGAGTGATGAATAAGGAGAATCTACTTAGTCACAAATAAAGGATACTTTTATTTGCCTTTATTGACTGATGCCATATTAAAATATAATATTTTATTATTTTCATTTCAGGTAAGACTATGCTGCCTTTAAATACAATGGTCCTCTTCTCTGTCCTCCTCTCTTCTCTCCTGCTGTGTGGGGGTATATAGTGTTTAACATAAATTTCCAGTTTACATATATGACAGAACATAAAAGTATTGAGAACTAAATGATACTGCAAGAATAGTGGAGAAGAAGGTAATCTTGCCCTCTATGAAATCAGGAAAGACTTACTGAATTAAAGTGCATAGGATCAAGATGCCAAAGTTGTTGTAGGAGATGGCTGCAGGGGTGTTCTCAGTGAGCAGAGACTGGGGCTGCACATGTTGGATATACCAGGTTCCAGCTGGCTCCAATGGACCCACCAGAGGGCATGGCTGATGGTGGTGCCTCACTTAAAATGTATTTAAGAATGGATAAAAATGCTACTAAGAGAGATGAGGTTGAAACAGAAAGAGTGAAAAAGAGCAGAACTAAGACCAAAGCCTGAAGAGCAGGAAGCATTCCATGGAGGAAGGTATTTTCCCTGCTGCCTGTGCATAATCCAAGCAGCTCTGGGTAAAAGTGTGAGGAGGAAGGAGCAGCAGAGAGCAGATGTTATGAACTGACCACAACCTCCATTTCCCATCTTCCCCTCAACTGCTCTGGTGGGGAGGAGATTGAGATAAATCCCTTTCCTCTCCGGTCCCTCTGGCTAGCTCTGGACCAGAGATGGGTGGGAAATCCTCATAGACAAAGGCAAATAAAACCACAGGAGGCTCTTTTCTCCCGCGGGAAGGTGATCCACAGTTTATCCTGTCCACATGGCGAGAAGAGAAAGAGAGGGAAGATGGTGGGCAGTTTTAAACTCAGGGAAAGTGTAGGGGAGGAACAGACCCGCGACCAATGGGACACCGCCTATGGGGAGGGGCTAAGGAAGGACTCTACTATGCCACAACTTGGGGGGGAGAACGGGATAAACAATTCAGTGCAAATATAAAACAATTTCTTAATGCAATACAACAGGAGATAGAGGAATTGGGGATGAAGATGTGAAGTTGAGTCAGGGAGTAGGGGAAGGAAAGGTGTTTAATGCTTGTGCTTTTGTTTCTCACTATCCATATCTTGCTTAATGGGCAATAAATGATTTTTTCCCAGTCTGAGTGTGTTTTGTCCATGATGGCAATTGGTAAGTGATCTCTCTGACTTCATTTCAAGCTATGAGCTTTCTTGGTCCTGTGTTTTTACTGTTTTCTTCCCTATTGCCTCTGGCTTTTATATTCCCAAGTAACTATTACATGTGGAGAAAACCCTTGTTTTCCTGGAAAAGGCTAAATAACTGTCTGCTGATATGAGGAAGTGGGTGAATGCTTTGCGAAGCGAAGCAAAGCAAATATGCTTTGCTTGCATATTTGGATTTTGCTTTGCTTATTAAAAAATCTTTCAACCCAAAAGTTTTCTCACTTTTGCACTTCTGATTTTCTCCCCTGTCCCATTACTGGGGAGTGGGATGCTGTGTTCATCTATTAAACCTATTCTGGTTTAAGACACAACACCACCACATTCTGCCAGATAAGTCCCAGCTTCAGCCCTTTTTACAAAAACATAGTCTGTAGAAACTAACTTTAACACAGACCCTAAAACAAGAGAAATACGTGGTTGTGTTACTTTAAAAGAAGCTTAGACATCTCTATAAGATAAAGTCATTCCTTCCTGTAGGACGAAAGTTGATTTGAAATCTGCTGACATGCTGCAGCACTGGGTTGCAATTCAGTATGCCAACTCCTCCTCATGAATTATTGGCTCCATGCTCTAGCTGCCTGTTCAATGGACAACTCAAAGCAATACCATATATTCAGATGCATGTTTGTGCTCACAAGAAAAAAACAAAACAAAACAAAACAAAAAACAAACAAAAAACCAACCAAACAAAAAAAACCACAAAAAAACCACACAAAAGGTGATTTATCTGTCTTTATTGCCAATTTATAAAGCCCAACAAGAAATCCTGTTCTTTGTACTTTATAAAAAGAGCTCATACCAATTTGTGAAAAAGCAAAAATACTTTGTGCAGTTTACTATGAAAGAAAGAGAGAAAAAAACAAAATAAATTTTAAGAAAAAGAGAAAATGACAGCCAGACAAAAACAGGAAGGTTTTTTTTTTTCCTGATAACCCAAGGGGAAGTTAAAGGAAAAAAGTATTTGAAGTCTATTTAAGATATAATTCTATAGTAGAATTGGAAACCAAAATCTTTGAGTCATAATGAAAGTTCCACTGCATTTTAAGTGTATCTCTGGCTACCCCAAAGTCACAATGCACATATTCAGTACAAAGAGAGCTCATGGCAGAATATGACACGAATTCAATTTACATAGATTGTGTCCTGTGGTCTTTTTCATTACTCAAGTGCTCTCAGGATGCTTTTGCTGCTATTTGTATTCACCTGTGCTAATAAAATTCCCCGTGGTGAAATTTTTGTTACAAATATGGTAATTTTCTAAGTGAAAAAGGGATCTTATTAAGCTATATATTGCTGTTAGTAATGTGACTTTTACTGCAGGTGTCAGAATGACTCTGGTAACTATTCAATGAATCAGGCCCCAAAGGAAAATGTGAAGTATCACTGAATTATTGCTGTCAAAACTAACAGAGGCTGTACATTACGGTGACAGTATGTGCCATTAAAAAAAAGGAAAAAAGAAACAAAGAAATTGTATCAGACAGAGAAAAGAAAAAAAACCAAATCAACTCCAACAAAAAAACCCAAAACAAAACCACAGCTTCTACACAAGTATTTTCTCTACCTTCCTGTAAATCTTCCAGTCTTCCCATTTTTTCCATTTGAATCTCAAACATTGTATTGCATTTTATTGCATTTATTTTTTCCTGGTTTTGGGTTATTTCTTCTTTCATTAGAAAACTCTATAGAGGGTAACTACTTCATTAAAAAAAAAATATGTATTTTTTAAAAGGTAATAAAACATTACATTTTCACAGCCATAATCAGCCTTGCTATAATTGTACTTACACTGAAATTTATTGGATACATATTGAAATGCACTGGCAGCTATTAAAAAGCTTTGTCTATATTATGTAAAGTTAATAATAGTTCACAACTGAAAATTTAGTTGGACGATATGCGTCGAATCATACAAAGGACTAGGAAACTACTAAAAATTTACATTGCCTTCTATGACAAAATCATGGCATATAAAAAAGGATATAAAGTAGCTTACTTCATAAAGTAATGAAGAACTTGACCTTTTTAAAAGCATAAACCAGTGAAGCCACTACAGACAGAGCTGCCTTTAAGCAGTACTCTCTATCCTTTCATTGGTCTCTGTTGTAGATGGAAGTTGATTCTCGTCTTTAACCCCTCTTTTAAATGCATATAGATGTTATCAGGTGTGTTATGCAGGTGTTGTTTATAGAAAGCTCCCCAAGCGGCCACCAGAGACCTCCAAGGAGGCCCATGCGGGCACAGGTATTGCATAAGGTTGCACAAGCTAAATGATTATGCTTTAGATAGCAGCAGCTATGTACTAGATAGGTGGGTTTATGTAAACCTTACTGTATGCATTCTTCTGCTTTCTCCTTGATATGCTTAATTTGTCAAAAATTTCCACCTTGTACTCTGTGCAGGTTAATCTGTGTCTCATTTATAAACCTCACTCTTTGTCTGTATTAGAGAATTATCAAAATTCAGCAACACAGGAACACTCAATTGCAAATGAAGATGTAGGGTTGAATACATCAACATTTTGTCTTAGTAAATACGAAGAAAAAAACATATTTAGGAGTCTTTTGAAAAATACGGATTTCACTTTTAGAACTTCACATTTTAAAAACAAAAAATAAATTTTTACATTCTGAGATTTATTAAGAGAAATTCAGGTTGTGGGTTTGGGGGTTTGGTGACTTTCTTTAGATGAAAGATCTGAAAGGAAATGAAAATTTCAACAGCTCTTCTCAAGTGATAAGTATTTTGTACAAATACTGTAACTCTCAACTGAATTAGACTATGGAGAATTTAGTACAATAACGGGCAAACCTATATCATTATAGTTTAATTTTGTGTGTATATATGTATTTGCTCTTAGTTTGCTTTTTTCCTGTTCAAGCATTTCCTTGTGCCCTAAGGCAATCCCAACACATGCAAGATATATCCCCACTTTTATTCTATAAAAAACTGCTCTGCTGAAAAAAAAAAAAATATTCCTCACATTATTTTAGACACATTGCACAGAAAAACAGCAGAAGCTAACACTTTTTTTTCTTTAATATGAAGTTGCATAACTACAACCCTCTGCTAGATGGATGTGCCCTTAGACATAAGTGGAAAAGTGTTTGTTTATATCTGGCTTTTAAGACACTCTTTGGATGAGTAGCTCAGCCTCAGAAAACTTACTCACTGAAACAGGTTAGAAAAAGTTCACTATGCTTGTAGAATCCTAGTTATTCAAAGAGAATACAGCACACTAAGCATACTAAGGATTTGTGGGCAGAAGCAAAACAAGCAGCTCCCTCAGAGAAAGGTTCACTCTTGGTAGAAAACATATAGTGAAAAAGGAAAATAATGAAACAGAAGATAGTAATTTGTTAGAAAAGCCATGGACAAGTGATGAGCTCTTAAATTCTGTAAGAATTCACAGCACCCATAAGAACAATTACAGCTATAACACTGCAAAACAGCAGATGAAGGTTCTACACAGTTCTTATTCCATCACAGTTCTTATATTAATTTAGGCATAAAAGGGCTAATGGCTTTTCAGGACTTTATGGACCCGTCTGGTCTCGAGTTTGTTCCAGCTTAGTTTTAGCTGCAATACCACATTGCCCAGCAATCTGATAACTGTCTTCTAACTTGCTTGTAGCTTCAGCTCAGCTTTATGCAACTGTACCAAAGAATTGTACCACATATGGTAGGGGTTTAATAAAACTTAATAGTCATTGAAGGTAAAATTCTGCATCAGGGAAAAAAGAGTAGTGTTAGCATCAGACTGCTTGGAGACATGAAAAGGAACAGGAAAGAAAAAGTAAAGAAAAAAAAAGAAAAAGAAAAGAAAAAAAGAACTATTACCTCTACTGACACCATACTGCCCTTGACAAAGGACTCTGGGTACTGGCAACTCACAGCAGCATCGCATTATACGAAAAATAGCCTTTGACCTTTGACTGCAGCTGCCTATAAAGGTGAGTATTGCAATGGAGAAAGGGGAAGGTGCTAGAATATCTGTGTACACAATAATTTAAACTGCATTGCTAGTGGGAATGATTTAACAATTTGAAAAGTGTTAATATCAGTGTAATTAGATTAATGATATCTGCTTGTATTTTTATTACACTATTAAAACATTACTTAGACCGAGAATAAATTATTTTATCTGCATGAAAGATGCAATCCCTGTTTCACACATGAATGTTCTGAGTGTGATAAAAGTTCATTCAGGTACATATGTATAACCTCTTGTTCTTTTGTACAGGTTAAGCTCTCTGAGAATTACAGAAGAAACAGATAAAACACTTACATGTTTCTGAGTGTCTGGAAGGACACAGTAGATTGAAGGATGTTTATGCCATCTAGTTTAGGAATGTATCTTAGTTTAAAAGTTACTTTGGATGTATGGAATATCGGCTTTACACCCATGTTTGCACCTCCAGGTATGCACCCTGTGTGTACACTGGCATCCAGTTGCAAACCTTCTCCTTCTCTGCACCCAGGTGGAAAACAAAAAGAGCCTGCTGCATAATAGGGAGGCAACTGTTATGCTGCAGTTCCCTACTCTGGGTGATCTGAACAGACTCTGTTCCACAGCTTTGATGCTGAGCTGTGCTCAAGTAGCATCTATTTCTCTACAGCTATTAAAAAGACAGCATATGTTCTTAACTTAAATGGAAAACAACATGCCTAGAGATATTTATGCTAAAAATATTTCTGATTTTCTATTTGGCTGAAAGTAATGTTATGAGACTTGTTAGGTTAACAAAAGAGAAAGGGAAATCCATGGAAAAAAGTCTAAATCTGTTTAAGGGAAAAGTTGTTAGAGAAAAGGGATAAAATAACTTGATAGCAAAGTATGGTAACATTTCTGAAATGCTTGAAAGAATAAATAAGAATTTGTAGAGGCATTATGGATCAAAGCTTAGGAACAAAAGAGCATGTAGGAATAATGGTAAGAATTTATGAAAACAATTCAATATAATGAAGCAAACCAATCCTTTAATTCAATAAAACAATATGTACTGATATAGCCGGGTCTAATATATTATACACAGCTTCAAGAGGATAGATAATTTTCCACAGATGTTTCAAATGCTATGTTACTAATTAATTATTAATTAGGGACTCAGTTAAAGGGAAGAAGCAAACCCATATATCACATCAGGTTTGTACATTTGTAAAATGAAAGTAGGAAAATATGACACCAGAAGGCGTAGAATAGGAGACTTTGTAGAATTGTCACTTGATGTTTTGAGGACAGCAGTCATGCTTTCAGAGATATGCAAAATTAAATATAACTTTAAATGCATCAAATTTCAGTTCATATTTCTGGGAGCTATCCAAAACAGAGATTTATAACTCATAATCATAATTTATTCAACTCCAGTCATGCAGGTATCTGTGAATGTGTACTTCTTAATCTTGAACCCACTGCCATTAAGGTCACCAGCATGACCCAGTAAAATATGAAACTATTGCTGTTGCTTAGTGAGCACAATATAGCATTATAATGATAAAAGGTGTCATTCAAAGATATTATTATTTCCTTTTGATGGCTTGAAATAATAAAAATCACAGTGTCTTTAAGATAAAGTATGCTTACTGGTATGTTTCTGCATATGATGCTGTTTTCTATCAGATGTTTCTCCACTCATTTTTAAATACTAAGACTTGAAAGCATTCTCAGTGAAACAACCAATGTCCTTTTCTGCGCTTGAGATACTTTAGTCGGTCAGAATTGATTTTACCAGACACAGGAAAAAAAGGTAGTTGTTGGATTCTGTCCAAAATCTTCCTTCATTCATTTGGAAACCTCTCAACAATTTGAATGTGAGACATCTTTATTCCAGGAGTGCTGCATGCCGATGCTAAAGACTCTAGGGTTGTGAAGAACTGAAATCAATGGAAAAGCTTATGCAGCTTTCAGTAGGGGCAGATTTTAGCCAGACATAAAGGAGATACAGGAAATTTTGTTCCTTTTCTACATTCAGACAGTAAAAGATAGGGCTTATTTTCACCTTGATTTCTTAAATTCAGGTAAATATAAAGTTGTAGACAGAGATGTGGCATCATAAAGATGTATGTAATCAGAACAGAATAGGAAATAACATTTCAACAGATTGAAGAAGTCTTTGGTTTTAAATGAAAGCGGTATTTTTATATACATATAATATATTTAAGCAGCCTATTGTATCTACTATGTACACTTTGTATTTTAGAAATAAACAGAGGAGAAAAAAATGTTGTTTTTTTTTTTAACTGGCAGGCAGAAATATAAAATATGGATTTTAAACTATATAGAAAGAGTAAACAGAGTAGGGAGTAAGATATCCTGTTGTAATTCCTTATTTGCCTCCAGAAGATTTATTCTCTGGTAGGAAAAACACTGAATAAATGTATCTAAATATGTGTTAGAGATTTCAAATGTTATGTCTTCTCATGGTGCTATAACTAATCATCTGGAAAAATCATTCTTTCTATTTTCCCTGTTATTAATTATAAGAAGATATTAATGTATTTTTGAGGTGCTGTTAGAGAAACACTGAAACTGCTTATACACTGTTATAATTTATGGGAAATACAAACTGCATAATTAACTGTAACTAAGTATAATTTTTTAGATGAAGACTTTATGAAAATTATACTTTTATTCATGTAATTCATACTGAAGCATGTATTGATTAAAATGCATTTTTCAATATTCAGACATTTCTAAAGGATTTGCTTCTGATAATTAGAAACTATACTCTGAATGTCATCTTAACTTAGAGATTCAACTGCTAAATCAGCATATCTGTATTTTTTGTGGTTAGCCTCAGACTTCAAAGGTACGTGAGCAGATGTTGAACTTAAAGCACTCATGTAGATTTACCAAGGTTAATGAATTATAGGGTAATTTAGCCCATACTGCGTTCTCTCTAAATAACAATGCTGAATCTTGTAATTTTATATTTCTCCTTGCTTTGACTTGCTTTTACATAATCTAAAATATTCCTGATAGAGTCAAGAATTGTATTTAAACAAGGACATGTATTTAAGGATACATTTCATTGTCCCCAATGGTAAGTGCATGTTTTGAATGAGACCATCAGTCAGCATCTGAGCTACAAATTTTCAAAAAGGAATTAGTAATGTTCTACTTAGTCTAAAATCTAATCTAAATTTAAGGGGGACAGAGGGTAATAGCACTGCAATTTTCATAAACTAATAATTATGCATTACAAATAATAAAGCTTGGTTGAAAACTAGGTTGTGTGGGTCCATGAAAGAGCAATTTTTCAGTTAGCAAAGAGGTATCTAGGATAAAATTGGTATTTCAGCATCACTGTGTAGCAATCAATATTTTGCTGTGACTGCTATGGATTAAAGTTTTATTAAGGCAAAAATTTATGGTCCTAGGAAATTTATAAAGCAAGCTTATGATTTAATATATATGCATAATAACATAAATGTAAATTTTCTTAAATTAACTTTTACTAAAAAGAAAGCAATCATTTTTCTTTCTGTATGAAACTGTGAAGCACGAGAACCTAAATCCCTGATAAAAAGTGTTTTATACCAGTTTTCAATGAAAAAGACAGTTATAGTGAGAGCTTGCTTGTAACTTAAGTATGTATGCATTTGAAAAGTTATTGTCAATTTTGTTTTCATGTGAAAAGGGGAAAAAACCCAATAAAACACATCACAATTCACAGATTATACCCACACAATGTAAAGTGCAGGTTTTAACAACATCAAATGAGTCAATTGCGAAATTACCTGCTGTTCTCATAGGTGGTTTCTAGACAGAGAAGTGTTGAAATACATATTTTGACAATATTTAAACAAGATGATAAGTGTTACAAAAAGATCTTTGGAGAATAGATATCCTTCTACATTTAGCAGAGAGAAGCACCTGTTTCTAGATTTCTTTTTTTTTTATGGTGGAGAAAGTCATAGACGTGTTGGTTATAGACATACAGAGACATTTTACATTTCTGACACTGGTGCACACAGAGAGCTGGGCCCACCTGTGCTACCACACTACATGGTGGGGGACCCAGATCGCCTGGGGACCCTGCAGTGTGGGACACACAGCACTCCCACCCCCTATGGGGATCCAAGCATTTACATGTCCCAAGTCAGTTCTGTTTTTCCCTTTTCCCTAGCGATTGTGATAATAGCTAACCGATCTCCTTGTCTTTACCATGAGCTTTTTCAACTGACTTGCCCACCTCATCCTGCTGGGGTGGGAATGTGAGAGAGCAGTTAGGTGCGCTGAGGTTCGAGGTCAACCCACCACAGCTCTCTGTGGCTGATCATTTCTTGCCCCAGCTCACAAAATTGAAAGGCAAATGCAGGACATGACTGGTGCTTACCTTCCTGATGGACAAGAGTCTTAGCCACTCTGTTTTGTTAAGCTGAACAGTGCAAACTCTTAGAGAACAAGGAATAGTAAAAATACATTTTGAAACAGAATACTTTTTAGATCAAGTCTTCTAATGGAAGACCAGAATGTACTGCAACCATACTAAAATTGCATGTAAGTAAAAATATATTTTTAAAGTGTCTTTAAAATGGACAGATAGTGTATATCAATTTACTTGTCCAGTTACATTTAGCTGAATGTGGGCATTTGACTGCTACAAATAAATTTTATTCCTGTCAAGAGTCTTTTATTCCCAAGATAAGTAAATTACTTACTCACCATGGAAGCACGAATTAAGTTTTAGTTCAACTGAGCCTTTAAAAATATTTTGAATTTATTTTACATTTTGCTTCTTTCCTTGTTTTGTGTAAAGTCAGTGAAGTTTGTGGTTTTTTCTAACTTTTAAGAAAGTATCTTTGTATATTTACATACTTTTCAAAATATTGGAAAGAAGTCAGTTTTTAAAATAGACTTTCACAGAAAATAAACCAAGATAAAAACTTGTCAGGATCCTGAGTCCACTCCCATCTTGTCCAATTTTTTTGGCTTTTATTAAAAGACTTAGAAGATGCCTGAAGAATGGCTTCTGCTTCTCTGAAGAAGTGCTTCTAAGCCAGTGATCTCACCTTGGATGCCCACCACAGCTGCAGTGTTACAGCAAGGCTTATGTTCACTCATGGACCCTGCTGGTCTGGATATGGACCCTGGCAGTGACCTGAGGGCCAATGTCCCAACCCATCCCTGGCCTGTCCCCTGGGAGGGCTGGGGCGGTGGCACAAGCCTTGGCCACACAGCAATGAAACTATGGCTGCATGGGGAGACCTCCAGCACCGGGGAGTCACTGATCCATGCAGAGCCCTGACTGAAATTTAGTTTGTTCCATCAGAAAAAAATAAATTACATTCTGCAAAGAAGAGGATAATCAAAGATCTATTAACTGCTGAGCTTATTATATTGTCACGTGGTAGAATGAGTATGAGCTATGAAGCTTTCTAAGATTTCATGATTTGATGTTAATGTTCTGTTGACATTTAAATTTTTGCTATCATTTACACCTTTTTTAATTTGTAAATTATCCCTTTATTCTTCCTCTCCTCAGAAACAAACTCAGTGTTTATTTGATGTTCCTTTTTGTGTAGGTATTTTGCTGGGTTTTTAAAATTTATTTTATTTCATTTTAGCTTTTGTCTTTAGTTGTTTGGTAGTTTTAAAACCCAGATAAGAATATTGTGTCAAATATAAGGCAAAAGGCGATGCTGCACTTCTTACAGCTACCCATTCAAGAGCATTCCACTGTGAGTCAGAATCAGCAATCATTCTGATAATAGCATGTCTAGACTCAAGAAAAACTCAAATGTGACAGTGAGATACCCAAAGGAAAAGTAATCTTGCGGTCCTTAGCTTCTCACCTAAGCTTCCCTCCTTCTTCCAGTAAAACTACTCTGACATGAATCCCAGGATGAATGTCTAGATATAAGTACATGTTGTCTTGAAAAGGTGAGCAAATAGAAAGGCAATGAGTGATTTAGTAGTTCTTCCTCACGCTAGTACCGTGATCTCTGGCATGAAGTTACTTTAAAGCAAAATTCACAGCTTGATTTTTTTATTGCTCACTTTTCAGTAGGAGCATGCAGTCATAAGCAACACTCACTTTTGAAATATTCATCCTAGTTTTCTCTTAATAATAAACACAAAAATAAATTCAATCAAGAAGCCTGATAGAATGTTTACCAGATTTTAATATTAGAGGGTTAAGAGCAGGCTAACAGTTAATTTAGCAACTAAAGATTTATAGGGATTTTCAGTTCACAAATATACTGGGTAATCTTTATTCAATTAAACCTAAAAGAAAGGAAATGACAGTAAAAGAAGGAGCACATAGTCATCCTTAAAGAAATGCAGTAATAGAACCACCTTCATAAATATTGGATCAAAGATTGTCCAAGGTAGATCTTACAAATTTGAATAATAACATAGGTGCTTTCAAGTCAAATATATTTCAGTTTACCTATAAATGTGTAAACATAATTTGTTAAAGATTAATTTGTTAAAGATTTAATGTGCATATTCTAAATGCCCATAAGAAAGAAAAAGATGGCCAAAGAACCATATTACTTCATACAAAATGCTTAACAAAGGGAGCAGACAAGTAGTCCTATCAGGAGAATGCACTCAGAAATTTTTTGGAAAGAAGTTCAATATACAGTTAAGAATTGCTGCATCCAGCATCCTAGGATAAGTTACTATCAAAGTGTAGTAGATCTTCATTATATATGACATAATAATATATTGTCCTATAAAGTAAATCCATAGAGTAAATAAAATTGGCATCCTGTAATATGAATGCATATAAGCATATTTGCTTAAATATTTGATGGAATAAGCATATCTTTCATCTTTTGTGTAAATGAGACTTTACTAAACTGGGATCTATTGCATAACCTTTCATGCTGGTTTATTTTAATAAGGAAAATAAGAGAGCAAAATTAAATATGTTAAATTAAATCTACCTAATGTTTCAGAAAATCCAGAGCCTTTATTTTCTATTTCTGGCTATTTTATTTTGTTACATTAATATTGAACTTCTGCATCTGTGTTCATATAAGTAATGTAAGCACATAGGTCCTTGTGTGTGCTTATATCCACTATGAGGCTTATTACTAATATGTTTACTGAAATATTTCAGTATTCAGAAGAGCTCCTCATCCTTTTATTCATATTGATGTTGGCTACTCAGGCTAGGATTTTTCTAGCATCATTGAAGATAAAAGGGTCCCAATCACAGAATTTTATTTTATGGCCTAAAAGGATTTTATAACTGGCCTGTAAATATTAACAGTGGTAATCATAGCTTCCTTCTCTGGCCAAGCTGAGTTTTAAACATCTTAAAAATAGGTTTTCTGTTTGAGAAACTTCAATAAGAAAGTTTGGGTGTCCAGATAGTACAGTAGCTGATGGTAGTAGATGTTTGCAGAGAGTAGTTTTGTCCATCCAGAAGTTCTAGACACCCAGTAGTGAAATCTACTGTACCTGCAAGAGTGATGTGCAGACATCCAGAGCAGGAGATGGAAAACCATAAGCACATGTAGTGAGAGGATGAATCCAGAGAGTGGATGCCTCTAATGAATTCAGAACAAGAGTCATTCTCCTGAGGTTGTCAGAGACAACTGCTCTCCTTTAAATACTATTTCTTATTTATTATATTATTTCAGGTTGAAGAGACTTCTCTGTAAGCCCTCTTCAACTTGGAGGGAAGTTGCATGTAAATTCATTTTACAGGAAAGATTTTAAATCAGAAAGCTCTAGGCTGTGTTGTGGTAGGGCTACATTTCTTCCTTCTTAAAGTAGCACTTCAGAGAATCTGTAAAGAAATTTGACTTGGCAAATTCCCTTAAGTGAAAAATATTTGCATTTAAATGTTATAGCATTGAAATTTTAAATATAATTTGAAAGTGTTTTGTATGTATTTGTAATGGAAATTTGTGATAATGTCCTGTGCGTATTAATTGTACATATCTAGAGATGAAAAGCAGAGAGACCAAAATGTTTCTAATTCAGCTAATCTAGCTAAACTTTCCAAACAGTGCTGAAAATAGTTTTGTGGTATGGGTATCAGAAGCTTTAAACATGAGAATATGATGCAGCTAATTCTGAAATGTATAATAACATAAAAAGGAGTCACTACATTGGAAAAGAGTAGACTGAACTCATAGCCTAAGAGCAGCAGTTGATCTCTGCTGGTAGCAACAACTACAGTGCTTGTTAAACTGCCTGAGCTGAAGAAAACCTGTGTAAAAGCTTTGGTAACAAACTCAGGTTTTGCCCTCTGATTGATGCTCACATCAATCACAAAAATGTTTCAAAAAGAGCCAATATAACTGTCAGAGCATTATTACTGAACTTTTTCAAATATGCTGCTTGTGTGTATGTGGAACTCAGATATCCTTTTTACAAAGCAGGTGGCTAGTGTGCTTTTCCCCATTCTCTATCTGCATATTTCATTATTCTGAAATCTAATGCATGATTTACCACATGGTACATTATTTTAAAGGTAATTACTCTGTCCATTTATTTTTCGTAATTAAAAAAAATTATAGGTAAAAAAAAAGGTCTGTTGCACCTATAAAGTAGAAATATGACAATGAATTATAAAATTTTTCTCTTTTGAATCAAAAAGTAATCATATTAATACAACTACATGAGTATTTCTGTATTCAGTAGGCCAAAATATTTTGTGGTTCAAGAGGTATAATAATATTTAGATGTTCTATAGCCCTTTTTTGAAAGAGATCTATAGTGTATTAACTTCCTGCAATGGACTTCAGTGTGCCTTCAATTATGACAGGATTATAAAATAGACCACAAGACATTTGTCCAAAACAGTACCTCATGAAGAAAGGTAGCAAAGGTAAACTTTAACCTCTTGAAAGAAATACAAGTGGAAAAAAAAAAAAGTAAAGTATATTGGCCAACCATGGAACCTTTTCTAAAAGTACATTTTTTCATTATGAAAAGAAAATAAAATACATTATAATTATCAGTTGTCAAATATTCTATATGCTACTGGAACTACCACCTGATTTCATCAGAAACCTTTAACCCCATGAATAACAGTCATTTTGTACTAGAGAGACTGAGCTCCCACAACTAATTTTATCTCACTGCATGTTTTGGTTCAGCAGTTATTTATACAGAATATTTCTTTATATGAAATAAGTCTCTTGTCACTCATTACCTATAATTAAATGCTGGCCATGTGGGATACAGTCGAGATGATTGATACTGGATCAGTAATTGGACCTGCTACTAGAGAGTTTGAAAAGAACCCTAACTTACAGCAGTTCCATAGCTCTGTTGCTGACACTTTCTCACTGTCACATTAAATTTAATTGGAATTGGAGAATATACAATGTGTTCTTAGCTAAATCTTTTATACCTACTTTCTGTGTAAGCAGAACACCAAGATTTTGCCATCAGTCAAAATAAGCTCCCTACTGAGTCTAAATGAAAACAGTAAATGTATTTTTCTTTAGGAAAGAAAAACAGGTTCAATTTTGCTCTTCAGAATGGGTGTAAGGTTAGCCAGGCCTACAGGCTGGCAGGACTATAGATGAGTCTATATCCATCTTATCTGACAGTTCCATTATTTTCTAAGTAAGCCTCTGTTTATGTCCTTATACATTTACCCCCAAAATGGTTATACATTTCAATAAACAAAAGAACAGATATCAAGAAAAAATCACAATGCAAAATTGCTCTAATCAAGTCACATTAAAAATATGATCTTAATGCTGAAATTTTGCTAAGATTATGAAAGGAAAAAAATATTATTTCTGATGTTAAGTAATCTGGTCTATTCTCTCTGCACACTTCCCACTGATACTAGGGGAGCACTCCAGATCTCTTTCATTAAGGGACACAGACGTCTTCTCACACTGCTCCTTCCCCAGTGTGATGTAGGGCACCCCAGCTCCTTTGACTGCAAGTTAGGCTCAGTTATAATCAGGAAAAATAGGATAATTATCATGTTATGCTGTTTTGATCAGGCAGCTCAACAGGTAACCCACAGGCCACATAATGTGATTGCCCTTCGATACTTTTTCCTGCTAATTCCGTTAACTCCTCTAAATGTTAGCTCAAGTCTGTTTTCTAAGCGTAAGAATTTTGTAATGGAATAAAAAAATATATTGTTTATGAGTAATTGAGTTGCAAAATTACTTCCATATTGTATTAAAAGTAGTATTTAATGTGAACTTGCATTTCCTACTTATACTGACACTGAGCCTTATCCATGGAACCAGAGAAAATTTTACCACCGTATAAAGCTAGTTACAAGAGCCCAATGATGTGTACAATTTCACAAGTTAAGAAAATGCACAATGATTAAGTTCTGCTGGTTTACAAAGTATTTAACTGACCAATTGATTCACAGTTGAGTTTACAGTTTAATATAGGAAACAAATGCATGTTAGATACACATTAAAAAATATTTTGACACCTTAAAGATGAATTCCTCATCTTCTGTGACTAGAGAACACTATGTAGTCCAGATACTAAGTGTCCTGTGCTGCCTAGGTGATAGAGTGGCATGTGAAATAAGTTTTGACAGGTCTGACACTTGACAGAACAGGAAGGTGACATTATTAGAAGTCTGTATGACGGAAGTAATGTCCAAGTGTGATGTTGAAATATTTGTTTCCTTAAGCTTCTCAGCTTTGACAAAGGCTTATGAAGAAAAGTCCTTTCTTCTAGATAGAGTAGTTAACTCAAATTGTATCTCTGAAAATGTAGGCCTTTTATGTGGAATTTATTTGGCATCTACTTTCTGTAAAGAAGCTTGTTATTAAACAGAATGTTTAAACTTCTAATTTTTGTTAAATCAGCAGTTGGAATTTGTCATCAGCAAAATAAAAGTTGTTAAGGAACAGTTGAATTCTAAGATAAAAATCTGCTTGGAATTTAAAGTACAGAGACAAGAGGTCAAAAGTGACAGCCTTTACTCTGAAGATAATCTGGGGGCAAAATTTTCAATTTTAGTTTGAATAAGCTGCGTGTTTCTCCAAAACAACCCTATTTTTCCCCTCTAGCTATGCCTTATTTCAGCCCATAGTATGATCCTGAAGTACATTAATCAGATTCATTTCAAATAAAACAAAAGCAGAAGGCTTGCTGGGAAGGGGTCTTCAGGGACCTCCAACCACAAATGGACCTTCAGCTCCCAAAATCTGAAGTCAGCATCCCTGAAATGTGACAGTGTAACATCCTCTGCAGTGACTGCTTTACATTCCATATTCATTCCTCTTCACTGAGCTATCTCTTGATGTAGATAGCATGCGTGAATAATATTTTAGCACAGCTATAGGTCTATACTCTTGTGCTCACAATACTTGAAACATGCCATGATTAATTCTAATTCATTGTAAATTTATGTTCTAGATTAGAAGTTGCACATTATTATGTAAGCATTGGATTCAACAACATAATGTATTCCAATGTTTTAATACTTAATAGCTTTGAAGTTAGCTTAATAGCTTTGAAGCTACATGAATTTATGGGAGGAGTACCGAAGGAAAACTTCATGCAAACCATTATCTTAAAATTTTGGATCACCTTGAAATAAGAGAAATGTGAGTGCTCTCTTCTACTTTTTTTTTGGTTTTTTTTCACTTGTATATCAATATTTTTAATTTTAGTTACTATATCACCTTCTTATGATACCATCCTCTGTGATAATTAAAAGGAATATTTTTGTAAGGGTTATGGCTTGATTTTCAAATCAGAATATTCTAAAATGTTCATATAAGACTTTATTGCTAAGGGCACAAAAGTTTAAGGTCTAACAGCCTTTGATCTCTTAGAAGGTCTTCATGTACTTGTTTTTGTTTATTTGTTTTTAATTAGGAGTGAAAGATATTCACAATCCAGCAAAAAGATAAGAAAACATTTTCATGATTTTTCTGAAGGAGAAACTTAACTACAAAAGAGTAAATCAAGTTTAGAAGGTCATTCAGTAGGTTAAGGCAGTTACTGTGTTCTTCAATATGCACAATTTCTCAACTCTCTCCTTTCTTCCTTTGTTTTGCATTCACTTTTCTCTCAAGGTTTCAGTTTAACACTGTAGTTCTTGCAGATGAAGAAATGTAGAAATATATGCTTAAGCCTATTCTTAACAGCAAAACAATTAATTCTGAGTAGTTTGAAAGTATACATAAGATCACTAATTAATTAGAAATTTAAATTGAAGATTTAAAGTCCAGCTTTTTGGAAATACAGATGCATCAGGACCAAAGCCCTAGGTTCTGGTAATAACTAAGCAGGGTTTAAGATTTGACTAGGAGTATGTCAGCCTAGTTTTCAACATTTCAGAACAGAAGTAGTTCAGATAGTACTCTTCCATATCAGTGGAATAGATACTCTGCAGTTACAGTGCAGATGATATTTTTAGTTCTGTTTACTGTGATTTTTGTTAAAATACTTAACATGAATTTGGTCTGCTTTAGTTTTAGAAGATAATTTGGATATATATGCAATTTTCTATGGGGATAACATAGATGCTATGCTGTATTCTGCACCTGGGATTGGGTAACTCTGGATGTACACCTGGGGAATGAGATGTGGGAAACAGTGCTGAGGAAAAGGACCTGGTGGTCCTCATCAACAGAAAGTTGAATATGAGGCAGTAGTGCCCTGGCAGCCAGAAGGGCCAAGAGTGCCCTGGAGTCCATCAGGCACAGCATCCCCAGCCAGGCAAGGGAGGGGATTGTCCTGCTCTGTTCTGAGCTGGGGCAGCCTCACCTCCAGTGCTGGGGGCAGTTTGGGTGTTATAATATAAGATATAAAGCAATTAGAGTGTCCAAAGGAGGGCAACAAAGATAGTGAAGGGTCTGGAGGGGAAGCCTTACAAGGAGGGGCTGAGGGTCTGTTCAGCCTGGAAAAGAGGATGCTGAGGGGAGACCTCATTGCAGGTACAACTTCCTCCTGAGGGAAAGAGGAGGAACAGGCACTGATCTCTTTTCTGAGGTGACCAGTGACAGAACCCAATGGAGTGGCCTGAAATTGTGTCAGGGGAGGTTTAGTTTGGCTATTAGAAAACGTTTTTCAGCTTGGGGACTGGAACAGGCTCCACAGGGAAGTGATCACAGCACCAAGCTGACAACGTTCAAGAAGCATTTGGTCAATACTTTTAGGCACATGGTGTGACTCTTGGGGATGGTGCTGTGCAAGGTCAGGAGCTGGAGTCAATGATCTTTCTGTATCCCTTCCAACTCAGCACATTATGTGATTCTGTGAAATGTTTTGCTGAACAATGGAAACATCAAAACATCTGGAAGATAAAAGCCAAACTAGGAACCATAACAAGGCCATCTGTCATGGTCAGCCACCAAAGACAAGATGTGGTTTATTTTGCAGATATCATCAGTTACTTTAACTGAAATTGTCAAGGGTCTCTTACAGGCACAAAGTCCTGGATAAGGGCTTTAGACGGATCAGATATAGTCGAGTAAATAGCAATGTTAGAGATTCAGGATGAATTTTTGTAGTACTGCTATAGACAAAAGTAGAGTCATAAGCTATTTCACAAGCATAAACTCTCTGGAGGGTGCTGAAATTGGCTTCCCATGTGCTCTTCTTAGATTTCATTACTTTGATGAAAATGAAGTAAATGTAGAATATAGGTGAGTTTGCTATTTTCTAGTACAGTCTTAATCAGAAAAATCAGCAGGCTGTCCTTTGCATAAAATTTATGGAATTTCCTAAACACTGCTGCAGATACAAAACTGTTTGTGAGGTACTTTTCCAAGAAATAAGCCCGTTTATTAACTATTTGAAGTAGTTTATTGAATCTATTTTCAAAAAATAAAATTTGATACCTGAGGGAGTTTAAAAAGTAAAGTTTCCTTCAGACATCAAAGGAGACCAGATCAAATCTTTGGTGGACTGGATCTTCATGCAGAATTCTTCCTCACACCCCATTAGCTGTGTGCGATGCTCGTAGAAATGTTATTCCTTCTGTTATAGAAAATTAAGAAGGCTATTAAAAATATAAAGGAAGTAGATCCCCAACTTTTTCAAGTAGTTTCCACAATAAAAATTGTACACACACACACAAAACAAATAGTTACCACTGCTTTGGTTTTTTATATAAATTCTAAATCTCATAAGTTTTGTTGAATTTTGCTAGAATGGCCATAAGTCAATTTGAGAAAATTGCACTTTCACAACTTAAAATTCTGTTATCTCATAATGTTTGTGATATTTTTAAAACAACATCAAATGCATTTCAGAATTGATCCTATGCATAAAAAGCCATTTACTATATTGGAGCCACCCAGTAACATTGCATAAGACTTCAAGGCACAGATACTGTGTGGATATCTCATAACAGGTTGTGAATTATTTACTTCATATCCAAAAGAAATGGGAATTGCTGCAGGCTTTTAAAACAAAGTATGATTTCAGAGATCTTCCTTAAACAATAGTATTTTTGAGACAAGATGGAAAATAAACAAGGTTTTTATCATTTTATTACTCAAGAGAAATAGTGACTGGCTTCAGAATTTCTGCTCTTTTAATGTAAACAAAAGATCTAGGGGTTTTTTTTTGTTTGGTTTGGTTTTTTTTGTTGGTTGGGTTTTTTTGTTTTTGTTTTTCTTGTTTTGGGATTTGTTTTGGTTTTGGTTTTGTGTTTTTTTCCTTAATTTTGTATAAATAGCTTTGAATAACTGCTTAAGTTTATGACAGTTAGTGTATGGATAAACCTCCTGTTATGAACTCTGTAATTATAATTTCCTTTCCAAGAACATATATAACAAATGTTCTCAGGATTAATTTTTAATACACTTTGATGTATAGTTAAAAAGAAAGACACTAGGGGAAAAAGAAGTCTAGTGGTAAGTAATTTTCCTAATAGACTGCATATTATTTTGAATCACAAATGAAGTTAGATTTAAATAAATTATTAAGCACCTAAAATTAAGATACACCCATGAAATATATTAGTGACAGCAAAAATTACAAGTGAAAAATCCAGATCTTTCAATAGATATAACTCAGATGTATAATTTAGTACTATTTGGCAGAATTCATCCTTGAAAAACAAAGCTTTTATTCACAAAAAAACTCAAATTTAAGAGTGACTTAATAGGATTAGGTTTTCAATTAATGATAAAGGAAGATCTAGTAAATGAAACAGCACAATTCACATTTAAAAGTGAATTTCCTTTTTCCTGTTAGATTGGTTTACTTTATATTAGTGTTGTGCAATGCCACATTATATTACTTATTCAAGAAAAAAACGTATTTTTAAAAATTTATTCTAAACTTTTTAAATTGTTTTAGTGGATTTCTTAATATATGTTTTAATAGTTTCCTGCTGGCATTTGCTTGTATAAACATATTAATTTTCATATCTAACTTTTTAAAAAGAAATACACAGAGCATGGTAACCAATTTCTTCATAATTTCACATTATGAAAATGGTTTGAGTTACAAAAAAAGTAGTGGACCTCACAGTTAGCATTCTAATAGGAATTAATCAGAAGCTCTAAACCAAAACAATTTTTAAATTAAAAAAAAGTAAAATCTAATTAATATTTAAATTTGAATTAAATGTAACGACCCATATCAGGTTATGAAAAAATAGAGCATGGCCATGTGAATGTCAGCTTGTTGGTAACTTGCTTTCAATGTCAACCTCTTTGTAGCTGGTTGTTAATAAAAGTGAGCTTGGAAACTGATATTATCTAGGAGGGAGGTGGTTCGAGGGGTAGATATGCATTTGGATATGTTGGTCTGTACTGACAGCTCCTGTGCTTAAAATCATGTCAAAGTAGGATGTTTCTCTTTCCTGGTCCATCAGATATGCTGGAAGCTGGAGATTAAATCCAAGATATCCAATTTTAAAAGACCATGGTCACTCCCCTAACCATATTTTATTTCCATTCTGAGAGGATTTACGCTACTGGATGACAAGTAATTTCACAAAACTGACATAATTTTATTCTGGATACATGTAAATTGAGGTAATTTTATTATTATGTCTCCAAAAAGTTTACAGCATATTTGATTTTTTTCTATGCACATCATTTTTATATTTTAAATAAAACACTATCACACGAAAAAACAGATTTATGTAATGGATATCAGAATACAATGTGTTTCATTCCTGATAAAAATGAAAATATCAAAACCTAGGTTTAAAATGGTATATAGTTTATATATAAACAAATGTGTGTGTGTGTTTGTGCGTGCGTATGAACAAAATTAGATTTCTTTAGCGTAATAAAAAAGGGAACAGAAGGGGGAAACTTCTGATATACTTTCGTAACACAGTTTATAACTTCATTGCAAAACAATTTATTTAGTGTGTCACAGTGGAGTGCAAAATGACTCCTACTTTGCTTGATATGGCAACATAATGTTCCCATCTCATGTTCTGAAGTCACCTGTCTAAAACCCTGTGGTCATTTCAGATTATTTCAAATTACAAGCATTTGTACAAGGTCAACAACAAAGATGAGTGAAAAAAAAACCCCAGTAAGAATAGATGAGATGTTAAGTCAAAAAATTACATTAAGCAGTTCCTGTGTTGATTTAAAAAAATACTTTAAATTATAAAAATGGATATGATGTCCATCAGTTATTGCTGCAACACCTTGAAAATCCCCTCAGAGGAACACAGGAAAAAAATGTAAAAATCCTTCTTCTGCTTGAGGAAATCATGCACACTAGTTCTGTGCTGTCTTTAAAAAAATGTAGTCCTTTCTATTCATATCTCCAAGACACATAATTTTGTCAATTACTTCGTCACTCCTATTATAGTTTTAATGGGGGGAGAAAAGTCTGTCTCAGGACTCTGAAATATTGCTCTAGAATTCAAACAATATGACTGAACAATAACCCTGTGAACAAAAAGAGTTTTGTTATCACACCTACGCTGATATTAATTCACTGACTTTGTGCCATAATTCTGGGTTTACATAGTCATTAAAAATAAACACAGAAAACAATATTCAATGGGATGGGGTGAAAAAATGTGACACAAAACACAGAACAAAAGGCAGAAGTATCTTATAATAAATTGAAAACATGGAGATATGATAGATGAAGTTTTTGTTTCAGGTGACACATCATTAGTGGCTAGTTGCAAAGAGTTTCTACAAATTAAGAAAAAAGAAAAGCTGTGACAATTCTTGCATGTCTGTTGTTTAAAAAGAAAGGTTCTGTTCCAAACTCAAAATGTGTCAGTCACAGAAGTAGATGTCTAGGCTTCCTTTTAAGCCAAGTGAGATATAAATGCTGTCACTAAGGTCTGAACAGCTGTTTAGCGCATCCTAAAATAAATAATTTGGACAGCTGTGTCACTCTTTAAGCTTCAATGACTGCATTTTCTACAGCGTAATTCAGTTATCGATTCATAAATGTCTAATGCTCTTCAAGGAGCCATAGGGCTTTGGAAACATATGCATGAGGTTTGCAGGAATGAGACTAAACCTGTATGAAATGTGATCTCTCCAGGGACAGCTTCTGGAGGCAATAGAATAAATGCCAGAGCACTTCAAGCAGCACCTTGCAGTTTAATTCTGCACAACCCAACCAAGTTCCAACTCCCTCTACAGTAAGAATGGAACTTAAACAGTTAAACAATCAAATCAATTTCTGAAATACAGAATTGCCTATAGAGAAGATGCAGAAGACAAGGATTAAGGGTAAATTGTGGGATTTGCTGCAAAAAAAAATTGAAATAATTTTAACCACAGCAATTAAGCTATTATTCTTTCTTTTTAATTCCACATTAGAAACTGAATTTATCTGACTGTGTACACTTAGTTCAGCTGCTGACTCTTAAGGGTCTAGTGATGTTACAATACTGCAAGATATTCAACCTGACTCCTGGGTGACACTTGGAAGGTGTTGTGTGCCTTTAAGTCCTGGACCCTTTTATTTGTATCTGGATCTCTTAGATGCTCAGATGAAATCTATGTGGTCAAATTAAACAAACCTTATATGTTTACATCCAAGTCCGGAAAGATGTGGTGGTGATGAAAGATAGTCAGGTCTCCATGTTCATTCTAAGCACACAGACACACACAAACACAGACCCTCTCCCTTTCAGTCATCTCTGTTATGAAATTTGACTTACCCTAAGATAAGAACACCAGGTGGGTATTGCAGGTGGAAAGGTCTGAGTGCCGGTGTAATTAATGAATTCCAGAGATTGGGGAGAGATGTTTGTGACTGACTTTGGTACTCATCAACCTGCAAAAGTGTAGAAAGTGTTGCAGAAGACTCAGTCACCTGACCTCTGAAGGTTGCAGGCAGCTCCTGTCTGGATGCCCCATGTTAGCAGGGATTCGTGTAGGATATATCCTAGACATTCTAGAGACAGGCAATACTCTAATGTGGGTGAGTAAAAAAGCTCCAAGATTCAGTGAAATGGAGAGATAAAATCATAAAGCTGCCACATTGTTGCTTTCTAATTGTGAATTCTGCAAGGCACCTCTGTGTTTCTAGTGGAACCTGCTGATATTGTAATACTTTAGACATAAACTGTAGACCTAATCTGAGACTAAGTGGATCAAGCCACACCTAGGCTTCTTTGAGAAGTTTAGAAAGCAAGGGCATCTCACTGAAGCTCATGACACATTGGGAGGGACCACAACCTGAGCACATTTTAGTAGTGCATGCAACTACATTGGCAATATATAGACACTATGCCAGCAATATTTCTAATCATAATCATCCGTGTAACCACTGTGTCCAACTTTTCATGCCTGGCTGAGAACCTTACTTCAACTACTCTACTACACATGGTTAAGTATCTTTCCTTTCAGAGAGCGAGAGACCTATTTGGGGTACAATTTATGTCATCATAGAGTAAATATCTTAACCTGATTGCATCATTTGTGTACTAAAGCTGTTTATCTCTAAAGGAATTCAGATACAGATGCTAATGCTGCAAACATTTACACTGATATTCATTAATCCACACATAAAATTTAAAATATCTGTGTAGGCAGGGAGAACTCATTGTCCTTATCACAATTTTTTAATCAGGCTCTGTGTCAAGGGGAAGGGCATTGGTTTTAGGAAAAGCGAGGAAATTTTGGGGTTTAACTCTATTAAAACTTGAAGCATGGAAATGTCTCTAAAATGTATAATGATGTGCATGAAAACACTGGATTCTTTCTCAAGCAATAGAATTTCTGCAACTTGATCTTAACAGAAGAACACTGTATAAATCACTCTGATTTATCTAGCGTGAAAAGGCTTGACGTTGAGAAGGTGAAGTAATGGCAGTAGCAAACAAAACGACAATTACACACACACTCACACACAAAACTTGAAGTGCTCAAACTATAAGTTTTTTCATGAAGAGAAATGTGTCCTGAAAAAAACCCAAAATGTATCAACCAATCAAGCCACACAAAACAAGATGAATTCATTAATAGATTGATCTAGGTGAAAACTTAAAATTTTCAAATAAACTTCAACTGAGGTCTCATGTCTCAGAAATTATCTGTCTCCTAAATTATAGTGTAAAACCAATAAAGCTAAGAAATTTTAGAATTCATTTTCTCCTCTAGATAAGATAATAATAAAATGGTCACCTTGAGGAAAAGAAGCAAAGACAGTTGTAAATGTTAAAGGCACTATTTTGTAAGAAGATATGAAATGTTTGCTAAGTACAGTAAGTCATTTGAATGCATAATGAATTAGCAACTATTTAGGTATGCTCAGGTTTGTTTTTGTTTTTGTTTTTTTATTTGTATTCTTTGAATTTCATTCAAATTTGTGGTTTCTTTATGGCCATTTTATATAAGTTATTAACAGTTACACTCTCTCTGAGTTCTACTGCAATACAGTGCATGGGTGTAGATCTGGAAGGTAATTTCCTTTCTGTTTGTGTAAACACCTTAAATGACACTAGTGAAGATATCAAATCATTAAAACAACATTCCTGGCAGATATAAAGGGAGGAAATGAGCATAAGTGCATCTGACAAAAAATCATTGTGAGACAATGAAGTTTGATAAAGTTAAATTGAGAAGTTTCAAAGCAATAATGCAGTCAGAAGAATGAAAATTACCCAAGTTATTAAATTAAATGAGCTGGTAAGTTCAATTTTCCTTTATAAACACTGTCCCTGGAACAGATAAAGACAGGTAGTTGCAGTACTGTCACTTTCTTACTTCTCAGTGACTACTGAGGGCTGATTATCTAATTATTGCTGCTATCAAAGAAATTATCAGGTATGAAAAATTAATATGACTGTTCACTCTTTGGAAGAATGCTGAAAAAATGTTTGCTCTCTTTATGGGAAAGGGTGTAATATCATCCACATATTTAGATATAATTTAGCATCTTAATTTAGTATCTTATACCAGGAAGGTATATACTGCCAAGGTCCTCAAAGACCCTTAATCATCTTTTGATTAATTTAACACAATGTAGAATGTAAAACCAATTCATTAGTGGAGTAGATATCTGGTGGCATACATATGATTCTGGTGATTAAATTATTGAAGTTGCTATCGGGAAAAAATAAGGAGTGAGAGAGGGAGAAGAGGGAGATATATGAGAAAAGGGATGAGGAAGTAAAGAAAAAAGGGAAAGGGAAAAGGTTGATGCTGGAAAGTGACTGGATGGGTCCCAGGTGAGCATCCTTGTCTGGAGGCTCTCTCCCAAGCATAAGTGGTAAGGAAGAAATTATGAGGTTACTTCTTTTTTTGTCATCCTTTTTTTGTCATCTGTTAAGACTGCACAATTGTCATTGAAGTCCTTTTAAATTCCTTTGGCTAGTCTTAGGTGCGATGCTATTAGTTTTAATGGGAGTACACCAATCAGATGCAAGTGTTGCACCTTCATTGGTCTCTAGGTGTCTGCCTATAGTGTACTTAGTGAATTTAATGAAACAGGGCTAATCTCTGTGCAGATCCCTGAGGGACACCCCTTGTTACTGATCTCCATCTGGACACTGAGACATTGACCACTACTTCTCCTCTGAATGTGACCTTGTCCACTTAACAATCTACTCATCAAATCCATCTCTCTCCAATTCAGAGAGAAGGAGGTTTCTGGGGGACCATGTCAATGGTCTTATGGAAATCCAGAGATAACATCCGTAGCTCTTCCATCTGATTCATCTAACAAGCTAAGTCTGAAAATGATTGTTCTGCCAGAGATGTGCAGATACACTTGCTCTGGACAGGTAAGAAAAGCTCAAGTATTGTAAAACACCAGGTAGACCTTTCAGCTAAAAGTGCTAGGTAAGTACTGCTACTGTATGTCCAAACCAATTTCAGATTTTATATAGCCATGTAAAGGAAAGACCCCACATTATTTCAGGATTGATGTACATTAGGTACATATCCGATTAAGTATCAATTTTTCACGAAGCATATATAGATATACACATATATGCAAATATCCATATGTATTTGTGTACATATATATACATATAAGTAAATTTGAAGGTTTGAACCGTATAACCTACTAAGATTCTCATTTACATTTAGACAGTCCTGAATTATGCAAAGATAGTGTGTACAAGTCTCACTGGTGCATGTATAAGACTCCTGAATTCATCTTTGTCATCTATCATTGCTATAAAACGTTGTGAATAATCCAGCTAGAATTTATTATTGTTCATTCTTTCAAATATTTTTTAATACTTTCATGTAGTCAAACTCAAATCCACTTCCAGTCAGATATTTATCAGTTATTTCCATTTATGAAACTAATTTTACAAGTTGGGAGATGCTGCTGTGAAAAGAATTCTCTATTAACAAAATCATGTTAAAACCAGAATGAATTCTGTGGCATGTTGCATTTCTAAATTGACAAGAAACATGAAAAAGCACTTAAAAACAAACAAAAAAGTCCTTTTTTATAATATTTAAAAGCATTCATATGACAACTGTGTATCCTCTCTTAATAAATATATGTTATACCTCACTGTGTAATTGCACTGATTTAAGCAAGTAGATAAAAAAAAGCAACAAAATTAGAGGCTATAATTTTAAAATTGTTCTATATTTTTTGGTCCAATATTGAATTTTTTAGTGAAGTTATTTATAGACAATATATAGCATCTTTTTGGAAGGGCAGAATGTGAATGCATTCCTAGTATGTGATAAGAGCACAGAAGATTTAAACAATGTTTGTGATTGTCTCTTTTAATAGAAACACTGTGTTCAGTTAGCTAAAATAAAGAACTTGCAATATTATTGCTAAAAAGAGCCTTAGTAAAAAACAAAGAAGGTATTTGGCAAAATATTTGCTAATTCCGAAAGTTTTGAAATTTTAAACACAAATAAATGTTTCCAATCAAAGTGCAATAGGAATTTTTTTTTTTTTCATTTTTTTTGTAAACAGAAAAGAATCTACTTAACAGAGATCAGCACCAGCTTGCAACATTACTGACATCATTATTGAAAATATTATTTGAAGTCAACAATATGTAGGCACGCATGTAAATCCTGCTTTATTTATTGCAAGCCTGGCTTAGAACAGTGGATTTAATCCTGTATTAGGATATCTTTCGAAACGAGGTCCTAAACTGTAGTTGCAAAAAGGGAAAAATCCTTCAGCACAGACACACCTAGAGCATGTTACTGTGCTGAATGCAGATAACTCCAAGTGTATGCTGGATCATGGCATCAGGTCATTGAAACACAGTACACAGTGAAAGAGACTTGCAAAGTAGTTGTTTGGTTTTATCACTTACTGAGCCTTATTTTAAGCCCGATAGCCCTTGGCAGTTCTTATGAAAACAACCTAGAATTGTATTATGGATTTTTTTTCCATCAACTAGAATTTGAAAATGGATAGACATCACCTGAATCATTAAAAAAAAGAGTTTGTTATCCAGGGTTATTGCTAGCTTGCAACAGGTTTGTTCAAGCTGTTTAATCTTTAAGTAAGAGTTGTGTTGTTTGTTTTTTTGTTTGTTTGTTTGTTTGTTTGTGCCTAGTGGCCCCTCAAGGTTTAATAAGCTTTTCCATGAAAAGATTAAATTTAATTATAATATGTTTACATGTTTAGCCTGAGTACATTTGTAAATATGAAGAGTATAATATTACTTCTTTGCTCACATTATTTACATTCCTTATTCTTCCCATCCTTCTTTCATTTTTTTCCTTTATTTCCTTTTTTCTTTCCTATTTTTTTAATGCTTGATCTTCTTCCTAATCTCCTAAGAAGGACAAATTCCTATATCCCCTTGTTTGTCTCTAAACGTCCCCTGCACATACTGCATAGTTATTCTTTCTTCCTCTGAAGATCTAAAATGGACTTATTTTGTCTGACCTGGTCTGTGCCAGAATTCTGGATCATAATACCAAACTTTCTCAAGTTTTAATGGAATGCAATGCATTCAGTTCTAGAGAGAAAGGAACAGAAAAATGTGCAACACGACCACAGCAACAAAAAGCAATTGGTTCATTTGTATAACACGTAATAAAACCACACAATTAAGAAATGAGCTCCATAAATCTGGTATTAAAGTCAATTTAAAAACTTAGGGTCAAGATGAGAAATCCTAATATTATATGAGAATGTTGTTTTAATGATTTCTTGTCTTCACTGGTAGTCATTTAAGACGTTTACATGTATGAAGAGAAACTTACCTTCCAGACCCACACCCATGCACAGTATTGCAGTCAAATTCAGATAGAGTGTAATTGTCAATAAGTTACATAAAATGGGCATAAACAAACCACAAATTTAAACAAAAATCCAAATAGGACAACAGAAAAAATACATACTGAGCTTTTAATGCATTATTCAGTCATTTAATGAAGATGGAAATAGGAATACATATGAACCTTATCAGTTTTTAACAAGTGCAATTTGTAAAAGTACATTTGTATTATGCACTTGAACAAGTAAGACAAGACTGTTTCATAGTGCTGTATCCTATGGGTGTCATGTTTATGATCTATTTTCCATCCCAGAATCTATATTTTTCTTCAAATGTTTTGCATTATTTTGTTTTTCTGTACATTTCAAGAGTGCTAAATTAATCTTGAAAATATAGGGCAGTACAATGGCTGCTTTTTGATGAACCTCCCTGAAAACCTATTGGATCAGCTCAGAATATCAATATATTCTAAATATCAGCACTGTTTACTTAATTCATATCTCTAAGAGAAGTGAGGGAAGAAAAGGATTCAAAGGAAAACTTGTACGGGCAATGCATATACAACTGCTTACCTCTATTCCGAAGAGTCCTGCATATGTGAAATTTTCTATATGGAGTCCAGTCCCCTTAGGACATGCTGACCTAACCACTCAGAACATGACTCCTGACACTTATTTATAAAGTCCATGATTAAGTTGTACATAGAACTGTCTCTGATCATATTATGTAGACATGAATGTGAAGTAAGCAACATCTGCTTTATCCCTTTTCTCACAGTCAAGATGGTGCATTTTCCTGTATTTTCTCCACTCCATGGAGTGTGGGATACACATGGGCATTGGCAAACATGCTTAAAACAGTTCAGCTGCATGACAATTAAATCTATGTCAACATTTTTTAAGAGTTTTGAATTTTAATGAGCTATTACACATTCAATCTCTCCTCTCCCTTTTTTACAAGATTACCAGGACAAATTCTGAGATGTTTACTCAAGGGAGAAGTGGACAAGAAAGTGAATTGTTAAGAAAAATATTGCTCACAATTAGGAAACTCTGCTGAACTGTTTGAATGTGCAGAATAAGTGAAGCCCTTTGGAAAAAGGGACAATGGATCTGTATAATATCATGCGTGCTGTGTAACAAGTGATAAAAATCTGAGAAAGTGCAGCTTCTACTTGGGAAATACAGAACAGAAGAAGAACCATGCTAAAGAATCTGGGAATTTAATATTTTGAATATTTCTTCATTTTCCTGTCTGTTAGACTTTTTGGTTTGAATCAGGAAGTTTTTGTGTTTTCCAACAGTAGAAAGTACAGGCTCAAATTAGCTCAAATTTTATACTTCTATGTCCATGGATTATATTTTTGTAGTTTGTCTTCAGGGTTTACACATTTTGTAGTTAACTTAAAATTTCACTAGACATTTATAGTCATTTCAGAGATGTTTAATGTTAGTCAAATCACATCAGGGCATGGCAATGAAATAATATACAAATGAAGGTGAGGCTTTAGGAACACTATAGTCTCCGTGGCTAGAACTTGGAGGATGGGCTAGTTTAGTGCACAGCTGTCCATATATGAACTGATGGTGATATTCAAAGACCTCTCACAATGAACACAGTTCCTATTGTTTTGCCTGTTTATTTGTTTCTTTTTTCAAACAACTGCAGAAAATTTATCACTTGCAAAATATTTATCTCAATAGGAACAACTGCCTCTAGGCTTTACTACAGTACAATGAATACAGCAACAAAAAATTTAACAAGAGACAAAGAACTTTTGCAGACTAACCTGTGAGATTTTTGTAAACCTTCTTGATGCAAATGGCCTTTTGATCACCATCACACAAAGCTGAAGACAAAGAAGGAATATTGGTCATGTAGGTAATTCTTCTGAAGATCAATTTATGCATATGCAGTGACATCATTTGATCACAGAAAAATAGATAGGAATGAGTCAATGATTTTGATAGGAAATAAAATTTATTGTTGCACAGACATAGCTGTTCCACAAAGTTAAGGAAGGGAACACATATTTTCCTGTGAGGCTTTCAATTCTAGTCAAATAAGCAGTAAATAAAAATGCCCTCTATTTTCTGCCCTCTAAGGCTGTTGCTAGAAATGACAGGCTTGCAACTCCCTCTCTTTTGTCTGCCTCCCCCACCACTACATTAGTGTGGCTGAGTGGGTAGACTGCAAACTGTGAAACCTCAGACTGATCTTTCTTTTCTAGCAAATGCAAATTTCATTAATTGCTGTATTTCAGATCCTTATTCTTGCTACATTGCTGGTCTAGTTTCAGTAAAGACAGACTTATGTTTAATACATACAAGATCAAAACACAGTAATTAATTACAAAATATTTCAAACTATTTTAACACTTCGGTTCCTATTTGATTTAACTTTCAATGTGTGTTCAGAGGTATTATGCACCAGACCAGAAACAAAGATATTTGATCAAGGCAACTAAAAAAAAAAAAAAATTGAGTAATTAGAAGTACTGTTTTACTACAAACACTATAAAATTACAAGATATTTATACTAGAATATTTATATTTTGTATTTCAGTGCTTTTACAGAAGTAATACTGAGAAGACATAAAGAAAATGAAAAATGGAAAATTTTATTAACAAGAAAAAGACGGATATTTTGGTTATGAAATTGAAAAACTTTCCCCTTGGAATATCTGGAATTACTCTGAGTTTGCAATTTTTTTTTCTAACTGAATAAAATGCAAATATGAAATTTTGTTTCAGTTTACTTATCATATGTTCCTTTCTCTTTATTATTTTTCTCAGAAATGTAGAATCACAGAATAGCTGTAGTTCAAAGCAACCTCTTTAGCTTACATAGTACAGTGCCTTTCTCAAGCACAACCAGCCAACGTGTGTTGCCAAGAGTTGGGGTTTGAATGTCTCATGGGTGCAGACTTCAAAACACTTCTGGACAATCTATTCCAATTGTTGGTCACCCTCACGTAAAAAAAAGAAAAAATTATTTTGTTTTAACATGGTGACCTGTGTATCAGTTTGAGCTCATTACCTCTTGGTTTATCATTAGATTCCAGGTTACATAATTTTTAGTCCCTGCAGGAAGGTCATTATGTCTATTTACAAGATTCCCCCTGAACCATCTATTCTCTCAGTTAAACAGTCAAGATGTCTCAGCCTTTTCTTATACGAGAGATGCTCCCTTCGTGGCACTTTGCTGGACTAACTCCTATACATCCATTTGATGTACACTTGCATCATATCATAGAAACAGAGAATGTCTTGGGTTGGAAGAGACCTTAAATATCATCCAGTTCCTGCCCTGGGCAGAGTCATGTTCCACTAGACAAGGTTGCTCAGAGCTCCATCCAGTGATGGACCATCCACAGCTTCTCTGGGCAGCCTGTTACAGTGCCTCACCACCCTTACAGTACAGAATTTCTTTGTGGTATCTAATCTAAACAGAGTCTCAATTTAAACACTCTGGCAAAAAATGTTAGTCATAGAGCAATGCTGCTTCATTCTGTGGCTTTTTTGATGAAGACTGCTGAAACAATTGCTTGAATAAGAAATCTTTACTGACACAAGAGGTACAAAAGTGTTAGTGAAATGACGTTGGTTTTGGGGTTTTTAATAGTGGAGATAATTGAAATTTTGTAAAATTCTCAAAAGTCAGAGTGTTTGCTTATTTTGGGGCATTGGAAAAAGATTTATTTTTCTAGAAAAGAAAGTTACGTCACTTAATTTTATTCTTTCTGCTAATAAAATTTAGCAGTAACACAGAACTATTCTGACTGCAGAGGCCATCACTTAATTTTTTCATTGATATGCATATGGAAAGAACTAGTTTGTGAAAATATTAATTATGTTTCTACTTGACCCTAAGCTAGATACCTCCATATATCCTAGGAGATGGCAAAAATAGTCACAGCAGGGGAACTTAGCTCTCAAATGCTAGTAGCTGAAGGGCTTTGCTTCCTGTTATACAACAGAGGCATTAAGGGTTTATTAGATAAAAGCAGCAAGACCATGCTGTTAACAGTATGAGCAAGCAGTTGACAAGTGAACGAATTACAGGCCCTTCTGCATTTAGATTTTATATTTTTTATCTTCTTTTTTTTTTCCTTTGAATCTCTCCTTTCTCTTGCTGTTTCTGAACAAACAATCTCAGTAAGAACATCTCAAGATGTTAAAATATTTCTTTATCATGTCAAAGATATGTTTATCTTTTCAGAAAAAGTAAACTGAATTTCTCTTTTTTTTTTTCAAAGAGCTTGGGGGCTCTGCTTTCTAATTAGAAGACTTCTTCCATTTTTGGTTTAGACATTTGAATTCAATGTAATTTCCATCACTGAAGACTATTTCTCAATGTATGAACACCTGCTAATTGCATGTATGGCATTTCTATGCAGAAAGAGATTTATCAAAGGAATCACAGCATGATCAGTGGACAGTCAAGAAAGCAGGCTGTTTTGATGATTTTAGTTTGTGAAAAACAGATATCATGTGGCTAGTTAGCACTTTAGGATGCTAGTTTATACCACAAGAATAACACAAGGATCTAAAAGGAAGATGATAGAGGTAGAAATGGCTGTTAAAAGAAAATATACTTACGATAAATATTTGAAATAAATTAATATTTAATTAATAAAATTACGAGTCACATACAGTACAGATCAGTAATTATAATTGATTTACATAACAGCAGCACAGCACAAATTTGCTTTTAATATAAGACACTTAACTCTTCTACAATGTAGGTAGTCTTGGCACATTGAACTTTGCATAACATTGAAATTAGCCATAGCTTTTCTTTTAATGAACCATCAGAGATTAATGAATTAAATAGAGATACTAATTGGGAAATTGACTAAGTTAAATTAGGCTATTATTGCAAATAAGCTAATGCTAAGTTTATCAATGTTGCTGAGAAAGATACTCGATGGCAAGAAAAATATTAACTTGCATGAACATAGTTAAACAGCAGTTATCAAAAAAGTGTACAAATATTGTGAAAGAAGTTTCAGTGTCATATTTGGTTTTTTTTCATTCTGTCCTCTCTTGTGACTAGACCTTCTGTTAATTAAAATCCCATTTATTTTTCTCTATTATGCATTTTCTATATAGCTAAAACCAATCAGGCTAAAGTCAGTTTCTTAATAGCTTCTAAAAATGAGGTTGAATGAGCACTATATTTCATAATTTTAATCTGCAAAAACTCCCCATTAGCAAAGATCTTCCTGAGGTGATTTGTTATGGGTTGTTCTCTTTGGTAATTATCTTAACATCTAAATACCTTCAGTCCTTTTTTAGTGAATACTCCCTAGTACTTATGCAGATATGTAACACTTGACTTTCCTTCAATTTAGTGAATCTTACTTAGACTAATGGAATTATTGCAATTTCTTTATAATATCAACTTGTAAGATTTGATTGCCTCTTCATAAATATTTGTAATAGTTAGTTTTATCTTCAGTTTTCTTCTGACAGCATCATCTCTACTGCTTTTTCATCATGGTAGAGAACATTTCCATGATTACTGTTTCATGCTAACTGATTTCTTTTACTTGGTTATATCAAGGGATACAATTTTATTGCCTTCATTGTTCTCTTCCCCTCTGTTTTGCATTTGATGTCTTCTCATCTTGTTTCTGTTTATTTAGATATTAAAGGTGTGCAGATACATTCATTAACTACTATCAAAGCCTTTTTTTTTCCAGTTAATTTGTTAATGTTTCCCTATATCCTGATCTCCATTATATGTTCACTGACCCAAATAACTGTCTACTGCTATTCATTATCCAGGTTGCAAACTGAGAAACACTAGAAGATCTGAAAATAAATGAAAATAAAATCACATCCAAAATGGTAGGGAGTTTCTTCTTTTTCTTTTGTAATGTGAGATCAGGACAGGAACACTGAAGGTGCTGCAGAATAATTCAAAATATAAACGTCAAGGTATAGCAGAAGGTACTATGGCTAAGCAGCTAAGAAATTTTTTTGTCAGTTTCACAAGAAATACATACTTTAAAATTTAACTCATTCTTTTATTTAAGTATTTATATTCATTGTTTTTGCTACAGAAAATATTTTTTACTTGGAAAACATTTTTAAGACAAAGGCAGTAAATGGCAACCAAGGAGATATTTTGGTAAGAATTTTATGAGAATGAAGATGGCGCAAGGAAGCAGAACATGGATACAGATCTTTAAGGATATCTTCCAGAAAGCACAAGAGTTGGCAATCCCCAGAACCAAGAACTCAGGAGAGGAAGACAAGAGATTGGCATGGTTGAATAGGGAATTGCTGGTTACACTAAAGGGAAATAAAAGAATGTGCAGGCAGTGGAAACAAGGACATATAACTTCTGAAGAGTATGGAGATGAAGTACAGTTGTGTAGAGATGGGGTGAGGAAGGCCAAGGTGAAGCTGAAACTAAACTTGGCAAGGGATGCAAAGAATAACAAGAGGGCTTCCACAAGAATGTTAACTAGAAAAGGAAGATCAAAGCAGGTGTATCCCCTGATAAAAAGTTTTGGTAAACTGGTAGCAACAGATGAGGAGAAGGCTGAGGTGCCCAGCATCTTTTTTGCCTCAGTCTTCAGTGACAACCTCTCTTCCCACACCTCAAGTGGATGGACAGCAGCACGGAAATTGCGGGAGCAAAGTTCCTACCTCCCACAGGAGGAAGAGAAGTAAGAGAAGATCAGGCTTGTGAGCACCTGAGGAACCTGAATGTACATAAGTCTATGATGAAATGAGATGCATCCCAGAGTCCAGTGGGAATTGGCTGATGTAGTTGTCAAGCCACTCTCCACGATAATTAAGAAGTAATGGTAGAAAGGTGAGGTCCCAAGTGACCAGAAAAGGGGAAATATTGTACCCATCTTTAAAAAGGATAGAAAGGAGGACCCTGGGAACTACCCACCTGTCAGCCTCACCTCTGTGCCTGAAGGTCATAGAACTCACCAAAGAGATATTTTATATCAATATGAAATCATACCCACCAATAAAAGGTAAAGAGAAAGGAGGAGGGGGGCAGGAATACATTATTAAAGCATTTGTCTTGAGACAGTTTCCAGGAAATGGCTGGATGTTTTCTTGTGATGGGAAATAAAGAATAGATTTTGGTGTGTTTTACTTTTTTTGCATCTGTGGCCTTAGTGTTTATGTATTTAACTGCCTTTATCTCAATCTCAATTCTCCCCCAAGCCTGCTGAGGAATGAAAGAGCTCCATGGTGGGCACCTATTAGCCAGCCAGGCTCAGTCCAACATATTTAGTCAGTTTTATTCAATGCAGAGAGTGCCTTTGACCTCTTCCTGAGACATCTGTCAGCCTACACAGTCCTCTGTGCTGCATGGGAGATCTGGGGCATGGACAAAATATTGTCTCTGATTTGCTCCCTGCAAATCAACTCTTATTATTAGTTCTACCCATACCTTCCCCGCCCATTAAAATATCAGCTAAAATTTTCCACCGCTATTTGAGCTTTGGGAAGACATCAGACACTGAAAATTGTAGCTGGTGTAAATAAGCACTTTGCAATGCTATACAGCTGAGAACAAGGTGCTATAATAAGTGGGTTAAAAAAAAATGAAATTGTCATCTTTCTCACTAATATGTACACAGAAATCTGTATTTTTATATTTCACTTCAATAATTTCAAGAACCTTGCAATATACAAATGGAAATTTCCCAACTTTTTACCAGATAAATGAACGAATCTGGTGACAGTTTTCTTTCAATTAGTTAATTTGAAAATAAGCAAGGGTTTTTCAGAAGCTGCTCATTTTACAGTGGAGCACCTGCTTCTTGTCCCTAGTTCTGTCTTATCATGCTGGTAGAAAAGAAAACAAAAATTAAAAAATCAATGCCAAAATTGATTAAATATTACTAGAAGTCAGGCATTCAATGTCATCAGAACCATGGTGTATTGATACTCTCAAGTTGTTAACAATTCTAGCCTCAAAGAATTGCATGCATTTTTTTGTGGTATTTCTCTTAGCTAGGTTTCGTAATCTTTAAACTTTGGGGTAGAAGAAAATCACCTATGTGTGTTGACATGCAAGTTGAAGTGACTTCATAGGGACAGCCACAAAAGTGGTTCAATTTCTTTGTTCTTGTAGTGGAGTAAAGAAATTATAAGAGGAGACGAATACTCCTTTCTCAGGGAGTGAGATCAATTTCACTTCCTGGCAGTTTCTAAATTGTGTTTGCCAATTGTGACTGAAATTATGGAGACAGATGATCGCTGCTCTCAACCTTTCATTATTCCAAGGCCACTGAGTGAAGCTGTGAACTGCTTTTAGGCTTTCATGCTTTGTTTCAATTTACAGGATCTCAAGTTTCATTTCTCAAAGACTGGACTGGAGAAAAGTGTTTCTGAAATCTTTTATATACGCAGGGTTAGCACACTAGAGATCTTAGTTTTCTCTAGTATCTTCCCTTTTCTTCTATTTCTTTTGAAAGTACAGTAATAAATGTTCTACGGAAGACATGACCAGAAGGAAGATTCATCCTTTTCCTAGACTGAAACTTGATACTTCATTGTCTTTACTAAATGATTCATGCAAAGTATGTGTGCTATTAGCTGTAACAGACTGCACCTAAGTTGCATTACTTCTATATGTGCTTCCTTTTTAGTAAGATCAGTTTAAATTTTGAAAAGTTCTCAGAAAATGGAATTTTATCTAATTCAATGTTGAATTTTAAATTTAGATTTTTACTCAATTAATGATCTTATTAAGATAAACATATATGATTCAAAAAGTCTGTCCTATAAAGTTCTTTATAAAGGACAGTTACATAGTCCTGGACAGGCGGCTAGAAAAAAACTCAAATTATTAAGCCCCTCATAAAATTTTAAAACCTATTTATTCAAGTGTTTCCCCTCGAAAGGGAAATGTAGAAAATCTGTAACAACATTAAAAAAATACATCCACAACCAAATAAACCCAACACAGTCAACACATGGCAGTTGCTACCACTCCTGGAAAAAAAAAATAAGAAAGAAACTTTTCAAAATTTTTGTTTTGTTTTGTTTAATTTTTTAGCAATAGAAATATACAGTAAGGTCGTTATTTTTAGGCAGCTAGAAATTTTCACTAGTTTTGGTCTTTGTAAGCAGTATACACTTCAGTATTAATTTGCACCAGAAAGGTTTAAAGGGCCTTCCAAGTGTGGAAAGATTAAGTCACTCTTCCGCTTTCCAAATGAGACTTAGCCTTGTTTAATCGTCAAATAGGGGGGACTAAAAGAGCTGCCCAAGCTAAATGGGAAGTCTGTGATGATGAATTCTGATCATCTCATTCAAATTTTTAACCAGTAAGACAGCAGAGTGGGTCTATTATAGGTGTTACTGTAAAGTACTACAAATTAATTCATAGGAAATTAGCTCAATGTATGCACAGAAGTATTCAAGTACTGATTTTTTACTAAACAATCTATTTAAACAGCAAATAAATTTTACTTGTAAATATAGTAATTTTAACTTAGTTGTTTAACTGCCACTGCATATCCCAGATCTTAAAAGAAAGGAGCTATTATGTTGATGGAGAAAATATGTAATTGTCCAGGAAAAAAATACCGTAAGAATGCATGCAGATATTATACAAGGTTAGTTTGTTTGTAAACTATTGTTAGTATTCTTTACATTCAGATAATCAATTTCAAAAATAAAAATTATGAGAAAAAAAAATCCACAGAATTAAACTCGAGTTCATTGACTTAAATCCTAGCTCATCAAAACGAGAAGACAACTTTAGCCATATACAGCTCTATAAGGAAGCCCATCGGGGAGGGACTAATGGCCAAATCTACTCTGTCTACAGCAGAGATTTGAAAAGCAGGGCTTGCTGCTAGCAGCAGGAGCAATAGTGCTTGGGATATTAGGTAGTGCTGGAAAAGAAAGGCATGGAGAAAGACAGTAAGAACTGCCAATCTTCTGGTATTTACCCCACCTTTTTTTTTCCATTATTTGAATTTCATATTCCTCATCTATTACAAGATTGATTCTAGTCCTCCTTCCTCAGGACACCTACTGATATGTGTAGGGTTATAGAAAGACATTTTTTTTTTCTTGATTGTGTATTTTTGTGTGGTTTTTGTTTTGTTCACTGGAGGTTTTTTCTTGCCTTTTTTTTTCTTACCCTTTTTTTTTTCTTACCTTTTTTTTCCTTACCTTTTTTTTTTTTTCTTTGTCACTACTGAGAAGCCTTGTTCTTGCTCTCTTACAGAAAATTTTTCTGTAGCAGAGAGGAGACAATCTGTCTTGTGGCTAACAGTCCCAAAAGAACATGGTGGTTGTAGAAAATAATGAGCATGAAGGAAGAAGAATATAAACAATCCTACTCCCTGCAAATGTGTCCTGAGTCATCCCTTCCTGAGACAGACAGTGAACAAAGCAGGACACCAAGGAGACATAAGGAAGTCTTGGAGACTTGTGTTTTTCACGTGTTCCTAAGGAGATATTTTTCTCTGTTATAAATGAGTGGTAGCTTTTGCTTACCTTAACACAAAAAATTACAGAAAATTAATGTAACAAGAGGCTCTGGTGAGGTATATTGGGGGTCATGAAAAGAAAAGTCAAGTGAATATAATTTGCTAGTCATTGCTCGGAAGAAAAGAGAAAATTATTTTCTAGATGTCACCAAGTTTAATCTGTTTGCAGCTGTGTTCAGTATTTTGAATCAAGATGACTGTACTAATAATATGAATATTGATAATCTCTTATTTTTTAAAAAATATTTTAATATGCCTTATGTGATAAATGTGTCTCTCTCACAAAGATAAGTTTAAAATAAAAATGTATTCATTTGGCATTTCTCAGGTTGTGTGTTATTCATGTGTTCGGCAATTTTTACTTCCAATCACAACATTCTACTAAAATAAAACTGGAAATAAAAATGTATAAATTCCCATTTACACCAGTAATCTATTTAACTGATTTGGCCATACTGAGATGGAAATTTTATTGCTTTTATATTTATATCAACTTAAAGGTGTTTTCATGCTGCCAAGGCAATGTAACAAGTCCAGAGTTTATAAAGAAATTGGCCCAGTAGATACACACCACCTACATAATTGCTGGTCTTTCCTATTAGAGAGACCAAAATACATTTGTCCTGGGGTTAACTGGGATGATGATAAATCACAATGGAAGAAAATATGCCCCCTTTGTATTGTTTTTAATAAACTTTATTTTATTATCTGATTAATTTTAAATCCTCAAATGGATACTAAATTCAAGTGAACTTTATTTAAAATTTATGCATTCATTTTCATGATGAACCCTGTGAAAATATAAAGTCTCTCCTGAGGAGCTTTATTGTCAGATAGAATTAGGTCTGAAATGTGTATTTGAAAAATCTTAATTTATAACATAAAGTAGTTGTTAAGGTATACTTGCACACAAAAAGGAAACTTTATGGAAAGTTTAGGAAAAATAGCTTTTTTTCCTCAGATAATCATCCAATCCAATCAGTTATGCTCCTGTTATAACACAAAACAGATCCTTTATTCAAACATTCTCTTGCTTCTCATACCTTATTCTTGCTTTACCTCCATAAGATTCTTCTACCTTTCTCCCTTCTTATAATCTTGTGCAAATTGTATTAGGGTGAAGTTACAGTCAGTTTAAAGAATAGTTTCATCTGAGTTGTTTTCAGTCAGTGCTTTTAGAATGTATTTTATTGAAGACATGAAATACCCAGAGATGAATCCCAATGGAAACTTGTTATCAGTAGCTCTGGTTTGAGCTAGAGCTGCACACGTATTCATGGGATCATCAGCTGCCACATCTTCAGCACTGCTTCTGCTGGTTGCAGCTTAGTTTTCAATAGTTCCCTTAGAAATTCATGCTGTGGTCAGCTAAAAGAACCAAATCAATAAAACAAACAAAGTGCCATAGCTTTCATCACATGGCTTTTTGATTTTAAAAATATTATCCCCAGAAGACATCCACCTTTCTGAAATTGTTTTCCCAGTTTCACAAATGAGGATCGCATTTCTTTTTTTTTTTTTTTTCATATGACAGTGGGTATGAAATTTTATGTGATGAAAATTTTTGAATCATTAAAATGAAAACTAATATTGGTTCAGGAGAAGTTTCATGAACCCTGGCAGTTTTCAGAATGAAGAGAAACAAATGTGTAGGCTGTGAGGAATTTTAGTGGAAGAAATCTAACCATCTACCTCCAGGGTTAGGCAGTATGTGAACTCAATTTTCCACTGTTATAGTGTGGATTAAGTTCTTACTGGGAGATATATAATTGTACATAGTTACTTAACCCCTAAATGGTTATACAAGGCACAAAATCATTGATGCTCTGTGGATTTACCTTTATGATCTCAGAACAAGAATAAATAGTAATGGGATATAATATTTTTTCCAGATTTTTTTTCTTTAAGTGGGACTTTTATTAACAAACTTTGTAGTAATTTCCCTTCTGTTTCTTCCATCAATTTAATTGTCAAAATAAAAAATTCCATGTTTATGACAGATGTTATATTTAGTCTTTATATTTGCTTGCTTTTTAAAAGCTAATACCAAAGTCATTATTTCAGTCTTCATGTTTGATGATCTTGTATACACATAGAACTCTGTGCTGGAAAACTCTGAGAGGATTTTGTTCTGCTAAAATCAACAAACATATTTATGTTCAGTGGCATTTATAGACAATGCAATTTTTTTAAAAAAATCCAAACCGTTTTAGGGTACAATTCATCTTAGGGGTTCAACATCCTGAACTTGCCCATTTTAGGCACTGGTGAGATACCCCACACAGTCTCCAGATGCACTCCAGGCTGTGTTTCTCGGAGGTCCCTTTTCATACCTACAAGTGCTCCTTGTATATTCATACTCTAAATAAGATAATGCAGTTCTAACTCTGAACTAGATTATAAGTATTTTGTGGTTATTCTAATTCATAACTTGATAGGTTATTGGGGGCACTTCACTGGGCTAGTGAACGTACTCGTGCTCAGCCTGAAGATCACTATATCCTTGATAACTGTTATCTGCAATAACCAATGAACAATAACTTTGTACTTGCAACTTGAGCATATTCTACTTGCTTAAGTCTCTTTGTGCTTGGCTAAAGATGTTCCAACTAAACTGAGAATGGTCTGTAACAAAAGACATGATGCCTTTTCAGAAACCATAGGATATTAATTTTGGCTTTAATCTACCTCTGCAAATGAATGCAGCTATCCCATGAGTCCTGCAGTGCCTGCCAGTGCTCTGTGGGTGTCCCAGATAGCACAATAAAAGTAAAAATCACTAAAACATCTAAAGAATAAAATCCCATCCTAAATTCTGTAGCTGGGCTACTAATTCTCACATACTTTTGTCTTCAAATGAAAACGTTATCTCTAGGGTATCACTCACTTTCTCTTAAAGTGAGTTATATAAAAGAGAGAAGAAGAATCACCCTTTACATAATTTTATGTTAATTAATTTTCAATGTGTGCATGTCTATGAAGTCACCTGAAGAGGTCTAGCTCAGGCTTAGACTCTAGGAATTGATTGTACAGTAATGTTTTTGCAAATGACTATACAGTAATGGTTCTGCAAAACCATTATGATTTCATATCCATAATTGTGTTTTAATTATAAATATAAACATTATAGTAAAAGGAGTAAACATGAAAAAGAAGGAATGTGTTGTGTGTCTTTTCTCTCTTAGAATAAGAGAAAATTCTTTTAATAATTTAACAAATGCACCTATAATATATACCAATTGCTAGCAAACATGAGAAAAATCTTTAGAACCTTTTCTGGTAAGAATATTAAGTTTTCTCATGTACAAAATTCCCAAATTATTTCTAATCTGTCCCTGCCATGCCAAGGGTATTCAATGATCTTTACAGTTGCTTCCAGCCTAGACCCTTTTTAATCTATTATTCCTTTTTTGCAAGTGAATTCCTCCAGCTCTGAATTTGCTATAGTACTATCTCTTTAGGAGTTTGAGATCTCATTAGAAATCATTAGACTCTTGAGAGATGTTAACATCTCACAAACATTATAAACAATGCCTTTTCAACCTTGATGGAAGTTTTTGTGTTCCCTGATTAATGTTTGTGCACTGAGATAGATTAGGAATATAAAAGGGAGAAAAACATTTGAATACATGGCCTTTATAAACAAGTTCTTTCAAAATACTTTGCGACAATGAGCAAAACTTCTTTCCTTTTTTCTTTTCAGTTAAAATAAGTAAATCTCCAAACAATCCTCACTGATCAATAAGACAACATGAAATGAAGGTTAACATTTAATATTTTGTAATAAAACTTGTACACATCATTGAAATATGCTAGCTTAGAACTTGACCTCCAAAAACTGGCGTAAGTTTTAAAATTTTAGCAAGGAATCCTGAATATTTTTCTGGCATTCATAATGTTGGTCTTGGCCCATTGAAGGGATCAGCTTGGATCAAGCTTTTAACCACTTTACCAGACAAAAAACACCACCATCCTTTCAAGATGACAGAAGCACTGGACATTAAATAAAGAAGACAAATTCTGTAGTGGTCCTACTATGTTATAGCTGTAGGGAAATTTCAACACGTTGCTGGATGGTAGATGGCATCTGGAAACAAGATCTTCAGCTTAAAAAAAAGTCACATTTATATACTCACCTTGCCAGAGGAGAATACTTATTGTAACTTATTGGTTTGGGGTTTTTTTTCCCCAATGCATCACAAAAAAATGCTGATGGTTTCATTGAATGTTGAAAAACATGTGTTGTGTTTGTTTTGCTGTGCCCTCAGGTAGTGTGAAAGGACATGCAAACCCAGCTGCACAGCCTGAAGCTGGCCTCTGGCATAAGCTGTTAGAACTGTGACCTCCGTAAATCAGGCAATCCCACCAGCAAAAAGGGTTAGTGGAGGCAAGAGAGGGAAGGGCAGTTAATGTTAGAGATTATTTTAAAAGATCTGTTTAAGCTTCTAAACAGACCATATTGTTGGAAAGAAGTTGGCTAGCTAAGACCTGGGTGAATGAAAAAGGTTTTTACACTGACTGCCAAGGGTGACATGCTAGTAATAAATACCCAGGAAGAAAGACAGCTCAGAAATGGAAAGGTATGTTGCAGTTTTCAAATAGACAAATGTAGGTTTCATCACTATACAGCAGAGGGTTAATGGACTTGAAACAAGGAGGGAGAGGAATTCTAAATCATAGTTAAAATTTCCAACTACTTTAGGCTTATCCCTAGACAGAATATTTTGGACATAAGAAGATTTCAAGGTAAAAATATATGTGAGCAGATAAAAATATTTCTTGAATTCTCTAAAAGTATGGGCTTCTGCTACAACATCATAAAACATTGGGAAGAAATTATCCATGTTTTTTCAATTACCTATGAATATAGTTCTTTTTGTTAGAAATCATCCCACATCTCATACCCAGTGCTTCTTCCAATTCATCAAATATATTTCTTATTTGGTTCATCCACACACCCTTTCCCTGTGGGCAGCATAGGAGTTGCATTTCCTAGGTAAGTGAAAAGAGTGGAGGATTTATACTGAGCTTATGTCAGCTATCATATTTATACATTGAATATCATAGGAGATGATTGACAGGAATGATTCTGTAGTATCCTTTGTTATGTCACCAAGAAAAAGAGAAAAGCAATTGTGTAGTCAATCTGCACTTCCTTGTGTGCAAAATACCATGAGATGGATGGTAGATGGTGACAACAGCTTTCAACAAGTCTCACAAAACTAATACAGACATTTGGAGGCAGAATGTTGCCTGCAATACATTGCCATTCTTCCAGTGCAGTCTGTTAACCTCTGACATTTAGACAAGTTGAGGTTTTGCGCTTCCAGTTTAATGTATGTTTACAATATCTTTAAAAATTAACTACCCTTAACTATATCAAACATTGTCTCTGAAATTTAAATTAAAATTCAAAAGTTTATGTCTTATAGTCAGCAATTTGACATGCTTATTCTTATTGACCTCAAATATCAAAACAATTTTATAATACCTATTTTTTTTTCAATTTCTCACTCTTTTTCCTCTCTTTTTGTTTTATGGTTTTGTGGGGATTTATTTCTGTAGAATTTCAGTACTGTGAAGTGCCTTATACAACAAACTTAAAAAAGAAAATCCATGTAGAATCCCTCCACTTAGAAAAACAAAATAAAATTTTAGATTTATAAATTAAGTACCACATTCTCAGTACCTGTTTTAAAATAACACAAATGATCTCATTCTGTGTTCCTTTGCAGCTACAAAATGAATAAGTGATATTTGAACATTCACTTTTTCATTAATTTTAGCACAGAAAATTAGCATATTCATGTAATTTAAATACAGAAGTCATTAAATGTCTGAAACTCCCAGTTTATTCTCCATTATTCTATTTTTTCTGAAAAATAGTGAAAAGATATAAAGAACCAATCTTACTACTTATTCATTGTTCTTCCACTGTCACATTTATGGATATTTGCCCAAATTTTTTCATGTTTCAAGAAAACACTATGCCATGCTACATTTATGATTCATAATCTTGGCTTTCATGGACTAATTTAGGAGTCCAAATTAGCCTAAACTAGCTAATTTAGGACCTAATTTCATTGGGTCATTAAACATTTTACAGCATTAATGAAAAGACAGACACCTTTAGACAGTGATTCAGATGTATTAACAATTACTTCAGCTCTAAATCACCCTTCAGTTATCAATGATTGCATTCATACTTTAGCTCCCATTTTCTACTTCCTACTCCCTAGTTCAGGCATTTCAGGCAATGTAAATTCAGAAGAAATAGTGCTATAGTTTAAAGCCATTGTACATCAATGCATCTGGGTTTATTTTCTATGGAAATCAAAATATCAAAGGGAAGTGGAATGCTTAGGTCTCATTCATTATGAAGCTGTGAGGTGCTCCATTCCTGAAACTAAGAGGTTTCCAAGCCATATTTAAGCAAGTTTATTTGTAGGTTAATTGCTTGGGCTTTGAATACTTGTAAATTTAGCAATTAATATTCGTAAAAATGAAAATATGGTAATCAGACATGTCATAATTATATATATATACATATATGTAATAGACAGCTACAAAATTTTAAACTGGAAATGCATATTGGCCTACCTCAAATATTGTTTTCTAGGATTGTGACATTTGACCCGTACTGTTATGATATTTACAGAAATATTGAACTGTTAGTAATATTGTAGGGGAAGAATTAGCTAACACACTAATATATACTGAGCGGCCTAAATCATTGCTTCCCAAAGGAAAGTAAAATATATAAGGACGTTTTTTGAGGATCTCTCTGTCTTTTTCTGTTAAAATGCTATAAAGCTGAAAAAGACTCTTGATCTTTAATTTGAACAGGAAAGACTTTTGGATTTTCAAGAAAATACTGCAGAAGGAAGAAGAATACTGGACTTCTAACAAAAAACAAAGAGTTTGTACGCTTAGGACAATTAAACAGGATCCTCAATGCATGCTTATGGCTTACTGAGTTAGTCCCAGTTAAAAAGCTCAATGTTTCATTGTATATAATGTCATTCTGTAATTAAGGGCATTTAATCCAGATTTTCTTCTAACCAAGTCAGATCCTTAAAATACTTGAATAGATTATCTTTTACAGTTATGTTTAACTAAAAACTGAGAAAAAAATATTGCTGCTTTCCGTACCACCTGAAATGTTCATCTGTCTTTTCTTATGTTATCACATTATAGAATACTGATAGCAGAATGCTGCAATGGCCAAACTCTTTTGTTATATTTTGGTAATGGAAGAACAAAAGGTCCTTTTCTTAACAAATATGGTTTGAAATTAAATAATTTAGGTTTCTGGTTGCAAAGTAAGTCCAGCAAATGGGTTGGGAATTTGCTTTAGTCAATATTCTACACAATACAATTGTGTATGACCAGATTTAAGTCAACAAAGCTATGTGGTTTATTTAATTTTACACTGTATCTCTTTGCTTCATGCTGCTATTATACCTCTGGATGCAGACAAATTCATTTAAACACATTTGACAATGGGGAAGATGCCTGAAGACAGAAAATCTGTAATAAACTGCCAGAAAATATCTAATTTCATCTTGATTTTACGTACTCTTGGATTTTGTTCACTGGGTCATATTGCAAAAAACCTTGAATACCAGTGCATAACAGCCTGTTGCACCGTAAGAGTTTTATGTGTTTTTAAATAATCTCCCTCTTTTGGTTTCTTCTCATGAAGAAACAATGATTTTTACCCCTAAATGGTATTTTGTTGACAGATTAAAAAGGAATAGGATCCACATTTCTTCTGGATTAAATCACCTACTAAATCTGCAGCCTGATATTTGAAAGAAAAAAATAGAGCTGATTAATTAATGAGTCCCATGTAATACCTTGATATTTTGAGGGATATACTAGGCCTACTTAATTTCTAAGGCAGTTTTGAATAGGTTTCTTTCTTTTTATGTTTGTTTGTCTGCTTATTTAAGTATCTGGTTTCCCCTCCACAAAAAGAAAAAAAAGGGAAAAAAANCTGAATATATTCTGTGAATATAGGAAAGATAAATCAGTAGTGTCCAGAGCAAATCTGCTCCAAAATATATGAATTTTTGTGAATTTGGTGATTTGTTATTTTCTCTGCTCTTGGAACTGACCAACCAACCACCTAAAAAAAAACTTCTAAAAGTAGTTGATTTTTGTTACACAGCAGCTCCTTTTCTTTTTAGTTTGCAGATAAGTTTTTCTCTCAGTGACATCAGTGAGATTTATCTGTTCATTGACATATTTGAACCTTCATCTTATGTTTAATTATCTAGTTTTCCTTTCATTTGTCTCTATTAAATTGAAAGCTTAGGATAAAGGGTCACTCATATCCATGTTTGAAAGTCAAAATTATGTTATGAGCAATTTGTTAACTGTCTGATTTCATGAACATTATTGCTTTTGCCCCTTAGACAAACATATTTGGGAACAGTGTGAAACTCAGAAGAAGTAGTGAAAAGCTTTGACTTAGAGTAGATTTCAGTTTGTTTATTTTAGAGATGTGAGAAATTATTGTCTGACAGAAAATCCAATTTGATGCTTCAGGACTTTAGCATGTAAGACACACTTACTATTTCGCAATTTTTGCAGTGGTAGGAAAACTGAAAGGTGAAAATTAAAATTTAAATGACACAGCAAAAATAAAAGGTGAGGTATTTTATTCATACTAAGTAGAGAAATAGCTGTAGTTCCTTATCCATCTTTTCTGGTCAGCTTCACAAGCGAAAAAAAAAATCAAGGGATACAGATATATGGCTTAACCTTTCTTTCTCATTTCCTACACCAAGGAAACTCATTGCCTTTGCCCTTTCTCAGAAAGACATAAGGTTATAAAACCAAGGTACTTTTATTGGCTGGAATTGTTTTCAAGAAAAATTACTCTTTTTCTTTAATTAAGTTAATCTAATGTGGGATTTGAAACTTGCCTAAGTTTTGATCAACTCAATTTTTTCCTCTGAACTCCCTACAAAATTCCTTTGCAATACATCTTTAAGAGAATATTGATTGATATAGAGAAAAATACCTTTAATAAAGCAAATGATTTTATGATACTTACTTTTGAATTGGCTGTCACTGAAATAGAATATGAAAAAATACCTATGAAGTTTGTGTAGTCTGACATTTATCTTCATGAACATATTTATATGCTAATTGTAAGTATTGCTTTTTATATTCTGAATCAGGTCATCAAAATGTGTATTGACATAAGAAGTTTTCATATCTATAGAAATAATAAAAAAATGTGGATTTTTAAAAAAAATCTTTTTTTTCTTAACCTGTATAATACATTCAGTTTTCCTAACTATTGTGCAAATATGACATTCGGATCTATCTAAGGAAAGGTACAATTCATACTGGTTCATGTTCATCAATTTATTAACTCAGGGTTGACAACACTGTAATGTGGATGTTTCTTTGCAAGTATTATAAATGTTAAATCAATAAATTATCTAAGTGCAAAGTTCTTCCTTAAAAGCAACTGTCATTGTTTTGATTTGCTAATGAAAATATGCTCATTTTCTGTTGCGAGACAGAACCAGGAGTAGAAGCAAGGCAGGCCTAAAACTTAAGAGGGTATAAAAAGAAATTT